>JAGXJF010003804.1:0-131220 GCA_019208055.1 Stipa capillata | reverse complement strand
TGTAATACCCAGATTCGATAAGTAGAGTTTGCTCCGCATTCATGCATACATGGCACCCTCACCACCCACACCTTAATTAAACTTAGTTGCATATCGATTTCACTTTATAGAATATGTTAATATCTCATCCTCGGTGGATAATCATTGCAAACACCAATCAAATTATTTGAAGTAATCCAACTAACAATGTCAAAACACCAATCAACTTATTCGAAGTACTCAAATTAGCAATATCGTCCACAAGGGTGGAGGAAGTCATCAAACACTCCGGTGAATCCCCGTCCCTAACCCGGAAACCCTAAGGAGCTGGAAATTAGGGTTTGGTGGCAGAGCAGATCCTAGTAGATAAGAAGGTTCCAAGAGTTCATCCATAGCTCCCAGGGTAGAAACCCTAAACCCTCAACAAATTTCAGAAACCCTGGAAGCATTTAAAAACCTAATTGAAGGGTAAACCCTAAGTCAAAAATTGAATGGGGTCATGAGTCAAACATTGCCCGAAGCAATTCAAACCCTTACAGTAGGTCCCATTAATCACCTTGAAGCCCCTGCCAAAATTTCATAATTTTTGGAGCTATTTTGGCACATGAAATACCACAAAAACAAATCTCAAATCAAGCCCTAAATTGAATTTGAATGGGAACCTAGGTCAAATTTCATCCAAATCAGTTCAAACTCCTCCAGAACATCTCAGATAATATATTAAAGCCCCTGTAAAAATTTCATAAAGTTTGGAGCAAGAATTGTACATAAAATAACAAAGGGAGTGATTCTGTAAAATAGAAAATAAAAAATAAAAAGAAAAACCCTAACTACTGGGCCGGGAACCGCTCGGCGGCCCACTCGGCCGGCCCACGAGCCAGCCCGCCAGTCCCTTCCCGCCTTCTCCCTCCCCGTTTACGCCTTCCCCTTCTCGGTCGCGCCTGCTCCCGAATACGCCTTCCCCCGCTCCCCCGCCAGCGCCCGGGCCCGCCTGTCAGGGCCCGGCTTCCACGTCGCCGCCGCTCGCTGGCTCCGGTGGGCGGTGCCGTCCCGACCGGGGCTGTCCGAGCGCCGCGCCGCCCCATAAAGCCACCTCCCGACAGCCCTTGCCTCCCCCTTCCTCGCAGCACTTCGCTCCCCCAAACCCTAGCGCCCAACCTCTTCCTTCCCGAGCTTCTTCCTCGCCTCCGATTCAACTCCGGCGAGAGATTGCCACTGATCCGGTGAGCCCGAGCAGCAGATCTTCTTCCCCGAGCTTCCCTATTTCTTCTCTGACCTACTCCGCCCCACCTTGTCGCAGATCCTTGCTGGAATCCACGTAGCCGTCGTCTTCGTCCTCAAGTCCGGTCGCCTGCTCCGACGAGCTCCCGCCTCGGTTCCAGAGGTCCTCGGGTTCCATTTCCTTAACCCCGAGCACCCCCTCACTCCCCTTAACCCGCCCGTTCCTTTTTCTCCGCAGTTCAGTGCCCGGAACAACGTCTTCACCGGTGACCCGAAGCTCCACCACCACCTCGCCGTCGCCGACCCCCTTCCCGACCTCCATCTTCCTCCCCGAGGACAGAAACGAACTCGCGGTGAGCTCCCGAGCATGTAGCCATTTTCCCCGAGTAGATTCGAGCCCCGTGGCTCGCTACGGCGAGCCCTCCGGTGAGGCGCCGCCGTCTGGGCCTCGGCTCCGGCCAGTTCAGCGAGGGAGAAGAGAGAGAGTGCGCAAGGGAGAGAGAGAGAGAGAGGGTAGGCCATGTGGCGCGTTCTGGTTGGCTCCCGAGCGCCACACCGGATGACAGATGGGCCCCGTTGCCTGCTGACGTGGATTAGTGAGTAGGGTTCTCGGGTAGTCTCTCGGGTGCGCGTTAGATTTGCAGAACAGTCTGGGTAAGCTTCGGGTAGGTTTAGCATTTAAGGTTTCGAACTGTTTAGGGCAGAAATTGTAGGAAATTTCAAATGCTCATAACTTTTAAACCACTCATCCAAATTTGATAAAATTTATATATTTGGAAAGCTTATGAAATTCTCTACAGGATGGCTGAATCAAAAATTATTTTTGAGCACATGCACAGGATGTTATCTAGGGTAGATGTTTTGCTCCCGTCGAGAGTCGATAAACCCTAGATTTGCGACCCTAGCTCCGATTTCGACGAATTTTATACTTCTGGAATCCTCGCGAGATATCCTACGACATGGAACCACTGAAACTCCAGTAAGGATACATGCACGATAGATTTCGAGTTGATTAGCTTTTTATCGTCGTACCTCGTAAAACCTAACTCGACGAGTCGTAACTCATTGATCGTAGCTCCGAATCAAGTAATTCCAAATGCATTAGTCAAATAGTCCAGAGCACTTCTACGTTACGAATATGTATGCCCATACCACTCCAACATGAGTAATCATCTTTAAAACCCTAATCCGTAGTGAATGAATCTGCCATGCATATAGTTTAGAGCAACCATTTAAACCAACATCGGTACATTATTTAGAACTCCATTCCTTGCATCAACCCTCATTCATACATGCTGGACCTTATGGATTCCTTTACCATTTCCTTTCCGGTATTTGTGTTAATCGCAACAGAGCCCGAAGAAGGTGACCACCAGGCTTACAGCTCCCCGCAAGATCAGGAACAACCCGAATCAGGCAAGCAGAGCTTGTTGCATTCTTATTACTGTTGTCGTATGTGTATTTGCTTGTACTTAATTGTGAGCTGTAAGTTATGTATCATGATTATCGTTCGTACGACTAGCATGCTAGGGTTTTGCGATATGCTTTCGTCAGAAGTGTTGGATTGGGATTGTGACATGATCTGGTCTGTTATGGTTATAAATCGACCTCGTACCCTAACAACTTAAATTAATAAAGTGAGTTGTGAGTGCCGAGGGCGTGCACAACGGGTACGGTTGATGTTAATAGCAGTCGAGACGGCGACCCAGGGATGTGTGAAGGTTTTTGTCGCCACATCAACCATACGCCATAGTGTCATTTGTCCCTGTAACACGTGAACGTTAGGCGGAGATCTTCCCTGCGGCATAGTTGGGGTAAGCCTCCCTGCTTTTGGGGGCTCGCTACCCCCAAATGATTATGCACCCAATATGTGCGCAGGTGGTCGTATCTTCCGGTAATGCTTCGAGAGATTAAATGATAATGTGTTTCCCATGGATTAATGGGATTTGAGAAATTTGAGTTATCTTGATGGCTGAAAATTTAGTAAGTGGAATTGGTTTTGAATTGGAATTCCCTGTTGGGTTGTGATCGGAAGTTGAGTTAAATGATGGAATGGACATTGTATCTGATTGTGATCAGGATGGGGAGTCGATTGTGAACTGGATAATGGATTGGGTTGCTATACTTATATTGTTCATCTTTCACGTCCGATATGTATTTCCTTGTATATTGTTACTCTGAGAAGCATCATGTTTACTTGTTGCTAAACTAGCATGTGTAGGACATTTAATCAAGCACGATTAAGACTTGCGAGTACGTTTGTACTCACCTAGGTTATTCCTAGAGCTTGCAGGTGAGCCGGTGGTCGAAGATTATTTTGACGATGCTTAAACTTGGGGTTTCCTCGGTAGTGTTCGAACAATGGGATAGTTGGTGTTTTGTTCAGCGGCCACTATGCCGCTGTGGGACTCACTTATTTTGCTTCCGCTGTTGTTAAGTTTCTCCGTACTCGGATATGTTTCCGGTGATAACCGACTGATGTAATATGTCGTCCCATCGTGGACTGTTATTAGTAATATCGTAATGTAGAGCTTTGTGATGATATCCGAGTTGTTAAATTCAGGCTGCCCCTGCACAATGCGTGAATGATATGAAGTGTATGGGTATGCCGTGAAGGATCGAGGCCGTACCATTTTCTACTAAGTCGAGCAGGTGTTGGTTGAGTGACCCGCTGGCTGAGATGCTGTGCCGGCCAGGCAGGGTGTGGGTGTTCTACCGGGCTTTCGAGCGACCCACTAGCTTCCGAGCTAGGTTAGGGTGTGGGTAGAATTGCCGGGCTCCTCCGACCTTGCTTGTCGTGGTAGGATTCGGGAACGACTCTGACTCTTCACCGGATCATGGAATCGTATGTGGTTTTAGGAGGATTGGTCGCTTCCGGCTGGCTCGCACGTGGCGGGTGTCGGATCGTTCTACCTTGGTGCGTACGGCGCAGGTACCGTGCCACCGGGCGGACGAGTCCTTCGGTCCTCGGCGACTTCGCGTTTCCCCTAATCATATGTAATTCCGGGTCCGTGACAGCCGGCAGCTGTACTAGATCCAATCTAGAAGAGAGAGAAAAAGAAAGTTGTGGCCAATCTAGAGATGGCCGGCCTAGGGTTTAGGGCTGCTTCTGGGGCTGCCTCTGGGGCTGCTCGGGATCCCCTTTGAGGTGTCCTGCCCCTCTATTTATAGGGGTTGGGGCAGCTCTCCCTAGGCAGGTGGAGTCCTACTCCAGCAGGGACACCCTGTTGGAGTTGGAGTCCAACTCCACCAGAACCTTCTAGAGCCTTCTAGAACTTCCGGAACCTTCTAGAATTTCTAGAACCTTCTAGAACTTTCCGGAACACTTCCGGACATCACCGGAACCATCCGGGACCTCCCGGAACACTTTCGAGATCATCCGAAACACTTTCGAAACCCTTCTCTCTCGTTCTCCATAAATCGTAGCATTCCTAAATGTCGCTAAAACGTTAAGCGTGTGACCCTATAGGTTCGAATATATGTGGACATGTCCGAAACACCTTCCGGTCAATAATCGTCAGCGGGATCTGGACACCCATAACGATTCCTACATAGCATCGAAGATCTTTATCGAGCGAACCTCGTATTACCGCATATCATCCTTTTGCCTCACGATACGTTACACAACCCGAGGCGAGACTTTGACGGTATCCCTGTGATCAACTCCTTGATCACCATACCTAGTTATCCTCGTTACCGGTTTGTACTCTTTTCTCGTTTCCGTATTCTGGTATCCCCGTGACTAACCTTTTAGTCACAATACCTGGCCAGGCGATGCTGGACACCGTAATACCGAGTGGGCCTAGAGTGTATCTCTCCATCGCCGGATGGGCAAATCCCAGTCTTGAGATATCTAGAACCACGATATACTTTCTGGTTTACCTGAAAGTCACCTTTATAATTACCCAGTTACGGAGTAACGTTTGATGACCCCAAAGCAACCATCCGGTATCTGGGTCTACGATATTCTCATGGTCTAAGGATGCAAGTAAACGTTAACACATAATGAGAAGTTACTGACAACATATTGACGAAGTGATCTCGCAGTATCTCATAAGGGGGTCTATCCAACACTATTGTTACCCTAACAATATGTTCCCATTATTGCCGGCATCCTTGTTACATTAACAATGCCCATGATCAGGAAAACAAGACCATCAACAATACATGAGCTAGTCTAGAGGCCTGACTAGGGATCTGAATGGTGTTTATTATTCCACACATGCAATTAGGTTTTCCTCTGAATCTCATATTCAAGAACCAATGCAATTCTAGCATAGAACATAAACTTAATCATGAACATGAACATAGAATAATAACAACTTTATTATTGCCTCTAGGGCATATTTCCAACACATGTCTCCCTCACTAACTTTGTGAATTCACTGCACGTAAGTTGGTGGATATTTGGTTGAACTTCTGAGTCAAATAATGCCTCCTCCACATCCCATGTCCACCTTTTTAGCACATATGCTTGCGGCATCTCAGTTACGCCCAACTGTACCATCACCTGCAATGCAGTAGAAACAAAATGTGGTAAATGCAATTTATGTTCCCGGTAGCCCTTTTGCAAACCCTTGGTAAATAAGAATAGTGTAGCTGGTAACCTTTCACTTACTTTCAGAATGTGGCAACAAAATATGCCATCCCTTTCAAATTTGTAGCATTCATAGCTGTACACCCTGTTTTGAACATCTGCAACAACTCGGTAGGTTCTTGTACCATACTGTGGAAGAAAACCCACTATAAAAATCACCAAATACATGTTGTCACCTATTTGTTAGTAATTATATGACATGCTTCAATGCATTTCTGGCTGGAATCTATATTAAATGTCCGTTGTGTACACCTTCAATCGGGTGGCTGCACCATGTGCCAGGCACAGTGATGGTTGTATCAGCCTCTTGTTTATCCTCGCCTCTCTTAATTTTTTCTTGTATTTTGGCGTATTGTTGCACAAAGTCATATATGGAGTTTTGGGGGTTCACATACTTTTTAAGGACAACATTGAACCCCTCACATCACTGGGTGGACTGGTGGAAGGGATAGAAGTTGTGCGTGAAGTAGACGGGCACCCACCAGGTTCTCTTCTCAAAAAGATTGGCCAGCTCCTCATTCTCTCCGACCCCATGCTCCTATATCATGTTGTTCCATTTTGATTAAATTCCTCTATGGCAGACTATTGTTTAGGCAGTCTTCAAAATCTACGTGTAGCTGTGGCCTACGACCCAAGAAAGATCCAAGTTTTTCAGTCGTCTTTTTCATTAAGTGCTAGTGGCAATTTCTGTGTCTTGTAGCTGGGAACATCTAGTATATTCCATTTCTTATTGCAAAGTCCTGGTCTCTAATTATATTGGCTGGTGGCAAACCCCCCATTGCTTCTACAAATGTCTCAAACAGTCACACAAAGCTTGTTGTGATTTCATTCCTTAAGAAGCCACATCCAAACTGTATTGACTGCCCATGGCTGTTTATTCCAATAAACGGGGGCACATGGCATTTTGTAGATATAGTCATGTATGTGGTATTGAACGATATACAATCATTGAAGAATTTATATGCTCTTCTAGCTGCACCATCAATCCAATACAGATTATGTAGCCCGTCTTCCTCATCCAGCTGAAATTTATAGTAGAAGCCCTTGTCCTCAGTTCTCATCTTTTCAAAATATGTTATTGTGTCTTGCATGTCCATGAGGCAGTGCTTAAGACGCAGGGATGCTCTATAGTTGGCAACATCTTTCACTATGTACAGGACATTATTAAGACAGTGATGTAGTTCTAATAGTATCTGCATTTGATGGCTTATCTCCAAGTTGCATGTGTAAAGCATCTTGATGAACTCTTTATCATCATCTGGTATGTATCTGTGTGATCGTAGGTACCTAGTTAACGACCATTTCATGATGAGGGGATGATTATGGTCATCGGTGAACTCAATCACCACCTAATCATTATCCCAGTGTTTCACAATCATCCAGGCGGTGCAATCTGTCCTAACTGTAGTGCTTCTTTTCTGCTGCTTCATGACCGTCTTGGGGTTTTGCGTATCCTCCTTGTCTTTTGCATTTTCACCAGCTTTGTAGCACATCAATGAAGCCCTGGCAATTTCTCTATGAACTTCAGATTCCTCCTATAGTCATACCTTACCGCGAAACCCTTGCGTCTGACATACACTTGTAGTGTTTCTCTGTATCCTCCAAAGTGTCAAACCTCATCAACTTGAATGGCTGCTACGGGCTAGACATAACTTCAACAATACCATTATTTTCATTGTTGTCAAGAGTGAGAGGGATGTGTTCACTGGAGCCATCCAAAGTATGCTCTGTAGTGGCAAGCAGGTTGGAGTCTACTGGACCATGCACCACCATGGCAGCTTTGTGTGTTGCTTCAAAATTAGCATCCTGATGAGTAGCACTTGTTGCTGCAGGCTGCTGAGTCATGTCCACTGGCAATGCGAGGGGGGCAGATAACTATTAGATATTAACATGGTAAGTTGCTATATTCTAACATGGTAACATAGTATATAAAACTAGGTAACAACTGGAGTGATATATGAAGGATTGTGTTGAATTCATACCTGGATGAGATCGGTTCGGGGTGAACAAGTTCTTGTTGAGGGGGTTGGGATTCTGGTTGCACTTTTGTATACATCTTTGTTATTTTAACGTCAAAATTAGGTGCAGCTGACATTTGTGAAGTAACTAATGTCTTTTTCTTTCCAAATGGGTGAGTGCCAAGGTTGATGTGGTGGTGAATTTCGGCTGACATTCTCTTTTGGTGGGTGGTGGCAGTTTTGAAGATATTTTGACATTGCACATATCTTTGTGAAGGGAAAACAAATGGGGGTAGTGTAGTTTGTAACTTATATCCTACTTAACTAAAATATCTAGACATTTTTACGTGTGTTTTTCTTGTAATGTTCGGTGACATAGACTTGAAATGTCTGTTAATGTGTTCAAATGTGTGGTCAAAACCTTTATATGATGTCAGTTTCTTGCTATCGGGTCAGTGATGATGTAGTTTTGTTGGCAAAAACATCAAAGAGGTATGGGAAAAATAGTGCTCACTTGGTTATTGAAAAGGATCTGCTTCTCCTTTTTTATGTTGATTTGGGATTGCGAGAAATCAAATCTACCATTTTCTTTGCATATGACTTGAAGAAGAAGATGGAGGAGAAAGAAGAAGACAACTGCGTGAATGGAAGAGGTGGGTGGACAGGCTGACAACGCAGCGTGCACGTCTCACGCGCTACGCTCGCCTCGGATGACGTGGGGATGGCACATATTATATCGTGGTAGTGTGCGTGTGCGGTCAGCCCAGTTAGGTAGCCCAATTGGGAGAGATGTTGCGGGGCTATTGGGCCATCGCTATAGACGCTTATGTGGGGCATAGTCGATGTATAGTCCGTCCAAGATAAAATGTCATGTCAAGAAAGAACTGGCGAGAGCACTCAAAACCCGAGAAAACCAGAGGAAAACCTTCCATGGCCCCCTTCTAGATGGTTTCGACTTATGCATAAGTTAGCTTAAGCTTAACTGTACCTAGAAGCTCCGATGTGGGGAAGCCCTGATAAGCGCTTGGCCCCCTACTAGACGGCTTCTGAGATTTGAGCTTATGAGCTGTAATAAATGGTGGAAAGTCTATAGTACCCCTGAACTTATTGGTTTGCTGTTTAAATGATAATATCATTATTTTAGACTATCTTTGCACAATTGGGTATGGAAATAAAACAATTGGGTATCAATAGAGTATAGAATCCATCCACACCGTATCACTGTCCTTCAAGTAAAACTATGAATTAATAACTACTATGCACCTAAATTCCTAGTATAAGCATTACTCCCTACTCACTAGCATAGAATTCCACTTGTACAATAGAATTCATATGCTCAAATAATAGATCTAGAAAAGATAGTCAAACAAGATAATAATCGAAAATTTTGCATAATTATGGCATCCTACATACCCTGTTACAATTTAAGCACTTAGACATGCAAAGCACAATAGCACTGAAGATTAACATCAACACAAATGAAGATTAATATTATCACCTACTTCTTCAAAAAATTGTGTACATGTATTTCAATACAAAAATTGCTATGCCATGTGTTCTAACAATTCTACAAGAAATTACGCGCATGCATCAATGTACAATCGGGAGACATCCACTTATTCCATACATACACCAATTCAAGGGGGTGTTCATCTCTCAAACAATATGTCATCTCTCAAATAAGCAACTATTGATCTCCAGGATGGCACAATGCAGAGTGTTGCATCGTCACAAGACAGTCTTGACATCTGCATCTTGTTGAACAAAAGCAAGCGTTGTTTGGAATTGCAATTGAACAAAAGCAAGCATTAATTGATAATATATGAACAAATAATTCTAAAGCAATCAAATAATCCAAGCAAACCAATCACAATCCAAGCATATCATCTATATCTGAACAAAACAATATTACCATCCTCATCTCACTTATGATGACCTAAATTTCCAAACCACCTAGATGACACCACAGAGCAGCCTTATCAGTATCCAGTATCCAGATGCAAAATTCCCACGCATTTGTCCTAACACTAACACCTAAACATACTAGCAGTAGCAAGTAGCAAAGTTTAGGACAACCAAAAAATGATTGATTTGAGCTATTCGATAGATGCTAAAAAATAGGCTAGATCTACAAATAACTAGGGCAAGTTTATTTTTATCTGATATTTTGAAATTGCATGCAAGTTCAGCCTTTAAGAGAAACATCTGTTATTCGCAATCAACACGTGGAGCTTGAGCTGGTGGAGAGGCAGCTACCCTCTGGTTTCCATCCCCGTTGGCACCGGTACAAGACTTGCTACCAATGAGGGAGCACGGTGACGACACTGCAACAGTGAGGGAGCAGGGCGTCAGCAAGAGGCAGCGGAATGTGGGGGCGGCAAGAGGCGGTGGGATGGATCCGCTAGAGGGTAGCTAGCCACTGGATCTGGGGTTCCCGACCGGTGTCGGTAGCCTAGGGAATGTGCCGGAGGAGCCGGCAGCGGGTGGCGGCAAGGCTGGACCGCATCAGCGTCGAGCACGCATCTGCACGGGAGGGGGCGTCACCGGGGAGGGGGGAAGGTGGCCAGTGGTCCGACAGGAGAGCTGGAGGCCGGCCGGCATCGAAGATCTGTGCTTCGGGCGGCGACCTCGACTTCGGGCGGTGGCGGTTGGAGGGAGGGCAGAGAGAGGGTGGCGGCGGGTTGAGGGACAGGGGGGTGTGGGACGGCGCCGGCATGGCCTATGAGCAGGGTGGAAATGGGATTGGAGGAGATGCGGCTTGGGATGGGTGGAGAGAATAGGAGGAAAAAAACACTAAGGAAATTGGCTTATATAACAGTGGCATTTGCAGGTAAATGTACCGAACCTAGAGGGCAGTTTCGTAACGTGTATCCCGAGAAGCTCGGGAAGCCTCTAATCAGAGGCTTCCTCCCACCAACAGCAAAAGGCAAGACTTCAATTTTAAGCTCATTGTGAAGTTTTTCCTTCTAAAGAGCTTATAGCTTCCTTGGGCCATAAGCCACTCCATAAGCTCTCTAGAAAGGGGCCCATGTTGTCTGTCATAAAATTAGCTTGTTTTCAATTTTATAAATTCATACAAGAAAATGTTCAAATGATGAATTCCAGGCCCATCTCGGCCTGCCCATGTCATTCTAGGCTTTGCCTGAAACACTGAACAAACCCAACAGCTGCTACCCTTTCACGAGTCTTTATAACCTGTTTAGTCGGGTTGTGGCTGTTGACAACGCTGCTGTTGACTGGTTGTCTGAAAAATCTGTTGTGATCGTAGAAAAATGAGTATATAAATTTAGTTAATCCAAACTATCTATAATATTTTAAAAAATGAGCATCGAAATTTTAGCATATTACAAAAAACTGACAGAAGACGGCATTTTCAATAATAAAATTTACACTATAGAGTTTATAGGTATCGTGACAAAAGCTGCTACAAGACTGATCCATTAGTTGGGCTGCAGCTTTTTTTTAATTTTTTCGGGTAAAAAGCCGCGGAAAAGGCCCTCCGTCCATCTCGAGCCAACACACACGAAGTCAGCGTTTCCGCCCACCTCACCGCCGATGGAAACGGCCACCGATTCGCGCTGCCGCCCGGCGCTCCGCCTCCTCTGCCCCAAGAAGTCCCTCCTCTCCCCTCCCTCCCCCTCCCTCCGCTGGCTCGTAGGCTCCCCTCGCTTCCTCCCGCCCCTCACCATCGTTGCCGCCCTCCGCTGCCTCCGCTCTCTCTCCGACGACGGCCCCTTCTCCCCCGATCTCCCCCGTGAAGCAGGCAAGTCTCTCTCACACCCGCCCCACGCACCTCTTCTCCTGCCCCTTCCTCCTCTTCAGCTAGCCTCACTCATGGTCTCTCTCATCTGATCCCCGGTGCGGCGTGCAGATGAAATCCGGGGATTGCTCGTGAGGGGGTTCGACATCGTGGGGGCGCTGCTCGTCGGGAGCGCGAAATTTGGGTCGGATGCCGGCAGGGTGCTGCAACTGGCTCGGGCGCTGAGGGAGCGGTTGTTCGGCGAGAGGGCGAGCCATGGCATGGTCGGAGGCTGCATGGATGCGGCCACCGGGGAGGTTCTATTTCTTGTTTCCGAGAGCGATGGGTCGAAAGCGGTGGAAGGGCAGGAGGTTGTGTGGGAGGACGAGCCGGAGAGGTTGCTGCTGGAGAAGGGCTGCCTTTTGCACTGCGAGCTGCCGCTGAAGCTGCCACTCTATGTTCCTTCGGATGAGATTGCTGGTAAAAATGTTCGCCTCTCTTCTTGTGCCGCTAACGTTGAAATTTCCGTCCTTTTGAACTTTTATATATTTCCAGCCTTTAGCTTAATTTTTGCATGTGTTGAGTATGAAATCATATTTGACGTATGTAGCACAGTCATGTTGTAAATACCTTGATGCTTTCATGCACATTTTCCTATTATACTTTGTTTTCACATGGTAAAGTGCTACATCTAGCTGCCATATCAGTTTTCTTTTTTGCATGGAATTGGGTACATGGGGATTTTAAAATGTATTTACGTAGGTAGATATTTGTTTGATCAACCTTGATCCATCTATTGAATGAAATTCAATAAGGAAACGATTAACACTTGCCAAAATATAATATTATTCCTGGATCGTTGGTTTTGCAATTTTCAGCCAAACCGTTTTGTCCTAGTTGGTTTATAGAAAGGCATATGTGGGAAAGCATGCATAACCTCTTAATTGTATAATAGATAAATCCCATGTTAGTCTTATTTCCAGTTCCATGTTGTATTGGCAAAATGGCGGAAAATTCATAGTTACCTATGCAGAATGATTACATTTTAATTTTAAACTTCCAAAGTACGAATCAATGGATGAAGCTAAATATGAAGGTGATATGTAAAATTCCTGATTCATTTGTCATGAATATCCAAATGGATTACTTGAGTATATATGTGCCTTTGCTTAATCAGCACACATGCTACTTGGTTTCCAGGTTGCATTTTGTTAGGATAATGGTTACCCATAAATACATATTTTTGTCCTGACAATTCTTAATGCCCCCAACAGGGAAAACAAAATCCTTGGTCAAATTGCTATATATGGGTGGTCTCCTTGTTTGACATCTGTGATTTCTTGAGCTTAACAAAATGCTGCAAGAATATAACCACTTTTTTTTACATTTGCCAGAAGTTTTGTTATAGATATTTTTGAATGCATTATCATGTACACCAGCATTTCTGTTTCTTTATTTTTTTTGTGACATTTGTATTCTCTTTGAAAGGAAAAAGATAGTTGTGTTGGGTGAACTATAACCTGTCCACTACTCAAGGAAAGGCATGATTCGGTACTATGTGTTACTTTTTGCAGGCATCGAAGCAAGGGTTTATTCACTCATTGAATCTACAGCTGCTAACCTCAGAGATCCTCATGTTTCTTACCTAGTTGAAGGTCCAACTGCAACATCTGATGAATCACGTCATTCTATTATTTTAGATGGCAGTGATCTAAGTTCTGCTTCCCATCTACCTAACAACCCAAGCACAAACGAGTACAGTGCAAAAATTGTATCTTGTTCAGAATTCTTCTCAACGAAGAAGTACCACCTCTCCTTGACAAGAGAGGTAAGCTGAGACTCAACTAAACTTGTTATACTTGTTTTCTAGTCTGATGACTAATGGGAAGTGTGGGACGTTGTCAACTTCAGTCACTTACCTCTTTTGCTTCTGTTTATTAAAGAATCAAATTTTAAGTGTACCTAACTTCTTTAAGAATTACATATTTCACGAAAATCGGTTTCGAATTGTATGAATGATTTGTTTGGGAATATAAAGTATATGAAGGTTGAAGGACTATTTTGGAAGTTGCAAGGCATCTGTGCCTGTCAGATGGAGATGTATTTCATTCCAAATTTTGTATAGTAGGATGATGCCGACTACCTTCACCATGTGTACTTCTGTATCCTCTGTTAATCTTCAATTACATGGTTCTGAAAGTTTTATTTGCTAGAATGCAGATGCAATTCAGATAACTGCCCTATCCAATCAATCAGTCAATAGCTCAAAGGCTCGCACCCCTGTCCCTGTGGTAGAGTATTTTCCAGGTAGTCATTTTATTATACTTATATTCTGCTTCTCAAAAAGGAAACTTCCCCCCTTTTGCCCTAGTTGTTTGCAGCATACACTTCTTTTGTGGCGCAACAAGTCAGCAGAAGTATACTTATATGCATCCACGTCTTATGTGTGTGTGTGTGTGTTTCTTTTCTCCATTCAGTTCAATTCTGGATTGTTTGTTCTTTCCTCATTGGAAATATGCTCATGTTTTCATCAGCACCAGCATCAGTTAGCCTGAGAGTAATCAACTTGAAGCTAGATATACTCTGCTACACTTCTATAGATTTTCCCATAGCAGCAGCTGTATCTGAGCTTGTTATTCCCGGATTAGCTGATCAGCTAAGCATTATGAAGAAGGGTATTGTATCAGAGCTCCTAACTCAACAACCCCAGGTATGTGATTGATTAGTCTAGTGATGACTTCTATTACTGAATTGCGTAGGATCACGTGAATTCTTTATCATGATCCTACATTTTTTGTTGGTTAGAATTGTAATGGTATTAAGATTCTACCAAATCGAGACTCTACCTAGGATTGGATCGGTTCACTCAATCTAGGATTGTAGGATCATATGACTGGAGCCCAAATTGTGACAACTGACTGCAATGAACACACTCTAATTCAAAATCTTAAGCTAGATACGAAAATGTGCTGCATATTATGGAGTTGCAAATGTTAACATATTGGAGTCTATATAAAAAACAGGAGCGGAACTTGTTAGAATTAAGAGGTACTAAATGTGAAAACTGAAAAGGCACATCTCCTATGCTCCAAGGTGGCAGGTGCTCAGATGTGGTTTTCTCACCTCATTGGAGTGACGAGTTATCAAAACGTGATCATCGAAGCTGTGATCCTTGTGTGGACTCTTGTGAGTTTGTAGGTGCATGCAGCCACCTGTAAGAAGCGATGCTTGTGTAAGATTGAGCTCTTAGATGGATGCTTGATGATGTGGCAGACACTCTTTTTCTGTAGTATGTCTTTTAGCATCCATTGCATTCGAGATGCACGAACAGTCTAACAGAACCAAAAAATTGCCTGAAAGCTTTGGAATGATGCAGCAGCCTCAATGCTCCTTGACTTCACCTAACAAAAATAGTAACAGTGAGCCAGTGACAATATGTCAGATTCCAGAGCATATTTAGTTCATTTCTGAACTGAATATTGTTGTGCGTATAGTGTTATAGGCTAGTAGCAGCAGGTCCAGCTTGCTAGGATCGATTGAATCAAATAAAGATAGAAGATAAGATTATCTTGTTAGGGGGAAGGGATCTGTTTTGTTAGGAAGTTAGAAATTCTATTCTCAGGGGTCAAGTCAGTCCTCTATAAAAGGAACATCATATGCCCCTACCACGAGAGGGATTAGGCCCTGGCGGCAGCTAGATGAGGTTTGAGTGGCCGAATGCCCTATATCTGGTCTTGGACCCTTACCCAATCCATGAACATGACAACATACTATTCGGTGCTAAATGGTAGTCATGACTCATGAGTTAAGACTATGGACTTCGCACCCCGCATCAGTTGCTCACTACAAAAACCATCTGGCTGGCAGTTATCATAGTGTTCAAAAATTCCATTGACATTTCACAATTATATCCCCCTCTTTTGATTTTGATTTATAATGAAAAAATGTACAACATATGTGTGTGCACGAGCACACGCACAATATATTTTCAAGATTTTTGTGGAGCATATATTTGTATTTCACTACATCAAATCCAAATGGAAAACTAAAAATAATAATTAAGTAACATGGAACTAATTGATGCTTGGTGTTTTCTTGCCGGGATTTTTTTTCTTCTAATGCCTTACACTCACATAATTTATTTGCATCATTAACCATGATGATGTTGGTGTTCAATATTAACATGATTGCTTGCAAAGCTTTAATTTTTCACCAGAACTTTTTATCTAACATTTCTTGTCTTCCTTGCAGCTTTGTCCTTACCATTTTGTTCCTCCTGGATTGCTTATTCCTGTAACAGCTATATATGACACAAGATATGGGGAGATTGAGGAAAAACAAAGTATGGAATTTGCTGTGTTGCTAGTATTTCTGGAAGTTTGTGCTTGCTTCAACTAAGCATGGCATACATTAGGGCCTTATTACTGTTTGCATCTTTAACCTAATCCACTGCCTATTAATTTGCAGCTGAACTGAGAAGAAATCTGCATTTCAGGCTTGGTCTGCCCTTAGACCGTCCTTTATTGCGAATTTCTAACGCACTAACATTTGGTGGCATTGGAGGGAGAGATAAAAGCACATCAAGAAATGGTATCAATATGCATATGTTATGATGTTATACTATTATATTCTGCAATCTTCTTAGTTGTCTTTCCTTCCCTTAAATTTCAATTAGAAAATAATTTCCGGTACATCTATTGTGATCTGTCATTGACTTAAGGTTCCTCATTGCTTCGAGATGTCCACAGAGAAATTCCATCTAGTGGTGGTTAGTAGTTGCTTTATTCTCACTTTCAAGCAAAATTAAAAATCCAGGGAATACTTTTTTTAAGGAGATAATGAATGTAAATTTCATGTTTATTGCAGTATCTGGAGGAATTATGTCATTGATTGATGGTTCATATGAGTACTACCATTACTTTCATGGTGACATCGATGACAATGTAATACTCAAAGTCACCTCTACTGAATGTTAATTTTTACTTCAGGATTTCACTATATAGATCCTTTTCTACAACTTTTTCCTGCAATTTTTTTATATGGATGTCTGCATATGCTAAAGAAGCTTTAGGTCTGTTTGAGACTTCCAAGTAATTTTTTCAGTCTGTGCAGCAGGATGCCGATCCTTTACCTTCATAACAGATTGTAGATCCCCATCCCATATCTGGATGGTGGTTGCTGTATTTGTCAATATCCATGATCCGATTCGAGGTAGATGATAGACAATAACACCCTTTCATTGGTTGGAATTAATTGCGATGAACAAGCCTACTGCACAAACCAACACATTATTTTATTTCTGAAAAAGTTTGCATGTGTACTTAGTTCAAAATACAATTTAGTTACCATAAAGTTTGATTTTCTTTTGATATAGGAAGAGCTTTATTGCCTCCCGTACTCTGCAGAAAATTTGAAATTGAAGTTTAATATACAATGAAAATTCAAACAAGAAGTTCTATGGTTTTAAATACAATGTGTAGATGTAAGAGAAGTTTGAAATTCAAAATTCATATTCCTGATTTGAAATATCCAAACTATTATTCAAATTGAAATTTCTAGAACAAATATAGAGATCTACACTGTGGCATATGTGCATATCAGTTCCATATTTCCACTTTTGCAATTCTAACTTGCAAAACTGTAGAAGGTAAAAAGACTTGCAAACTTCTAAAATCAGCCTGACCTGTATCTAACCTGAATGTAGTCACACTTAACATGATGGCTATTATTTTACATACAATACTAATTACTGTTTGGTTTATTTTGAAATTTGAACGTGATGATAATATAATACTTCATGTATATTTATCTGTTGTTACTTGTAAATTTGTAACTAAAATGATAAATTATTGTAATTTTGTTGTAAATTTTTTGTCAGAGGATTTGCCTTTTTTTTTGGCTTTATTATGCTTGTTTGTGTCCCCTTCTTTCAGCTGAAATTGCGCTGTTAGTTCCATTTTCGTGATTTGGTTTTGTGGATACTAGTAGTGCAGGATTGTGTTTGCTCATTCCCATGCAGAACTAGGAGGAAATAATGAAGGGAGAAACTCTGTACTTGGCATTTGCATTAACCTTGCAACTGCATTCTTAGAATCTTGAGACTAGGTCAAACATTGCTTGCTATGCCACTAAGTCAAACATTGGTATTACAGGGCGAACCATTAAGTGTTTGTGCCTTACAGTGTTTAAGTTTTCTTTGCACTATAGCACTTGGTGTGAATGCTGGAGTTTCTACTTTGGACATTTTCAAGCTATAGAGTTATCTATGTGAACATGTATCTGCTGTTGTGTGTTGATCAATAATTTGAAGTAACATAAAATATAACACCAATGCCTAGTACTATGTTGTGTTTTGTTTGGGAATATCGGGGTAGCTTTGTGCATAATGCATGCCTGGAAGAGGATATAAGGAAGATGATACTACATTGTTTTCCGTACATCATCATATGGTTCGGGATGATTGTAGTCTCTCAGCTGCTGCTTCGGTGAGTGGTCCAACTGACGAGTCTCAGTTATCTTCCTATTTCAGGGATGGGGATGTGCTTACCGTTCTCTACAAACAATCATGTCTTGGTACAGATTGCAACAGTATTCATCTATAAATGTTCCTTCACACAGGTTTGAGAGACTATTGGTGCTGTCATGCCTATTTATCAAAATTTTCTTTTCGAGGGATTTGATAAAATGCCCCATCTTACTTTGTCCTTTGATAAAATGCCCCATCATGTGTCACTAACAGGTGGGGTCCGGGTCCACTAGTTAGTGGACACATGATGGGGCATTTTATCAAAGGACAAAGTAAGACGGGGCGTTTTATCAAAATTTTCTTTTCTGATTGACTTGAATAACTAGGCCATATTGTTTAATGATGACCTCTTATGATGGTAGCAGAATGTTGACATGAAATATTTGTTAGTTCTAGTAGCATAGTTTCATATATGCCTTGAAAGCTGCATCACAGTTGTGTAAGCTTGTGTTTTGCATAAATGCGTTATTGGATCTTTAGTTTTTGCAAGGGCAATGTATTCATGCCTGTAACTAAATTATGTAAACATAGGCTCAGGAAATAAACAAACTACACTTAGTTTGTTGATATTGATATAATACGTGCTTTCAACAGAAAGAAATATTAATTATTTTATGAAAAACATATGATGTCCGACTGATTAATGTGTTTGCTCCAACTTTCTAATCAGGGAGATCCAGCAAGTTCTTGTTGAAATTGGGGATAAAGATCCATCATTTATTGGTTCTCGGGAATGGATTGGAGCGATTGAACTAAGCTTTACCCTTGATAAACTGCTTGGAGTGAGTTTCTATATTACTTTTCAATTTGATGAACAACTGTATGTTTTAAGATATATTTTTTCTAAGAATGGGAAGATTTAGTTAGCACAGCTATCTTGAGACAGACAACAGCTAGATCACAACACCTAATACCTGAAATTCATAAATAATTGACAAATAGCCCACCCAATAGGCCAGTATGTAGTTCGCAGGTCTCAACCCTTGCCTTTTGCCAAACAACACAGAGATGTTGCTGTTCAAAAGGATGAGCAAAGTTGTTGGTTCTGAACTTTGTGATTAATTGAGCAGTACTATGAAAAAATATTCTAGTATCGTATGTTTTCTCAATCTCTTTCCTTTTTTCCATGTTTATTGTTCAGCATACATGTTCTTGAATTCTTTGAGGGCATCAATGCAGGACTGTAGTTTCTATTATATCTGATTTCAACATCTGTAAACCTGATTCTCGAAAAAAAGTAACATCTGTAAACCGAGAAACAGAACACATTGCTCAAACTTTTCGAACATATATTTTTATTGTTAGATGTTGGTCTTGTGGCCAGTTTACTCTGTCAATTTGGATGATGTATCTGATGCAGGGAAAACAATTCCGGGCAATATTTGGGTTTCTCGGCGGGCTCCATAAATTTTAAACCCGTCAAAAGATTTGTTCAGACATGAATTTTAAGTTCTCTGTTGAAATACAAAACTTAGTCATAACCAGTTTAATGCACAAACCAGTAGATATCGCAGTGGTAAGACCATATTCTTGCATGCGAGTGATTTTGAGTTCGAATCCTGGTTTTGCTTGCATTCATTCTTGTTCCAGTGGAAAAAAAGTGCAAAAATCCCTTTGCAGGGACTGGAATTAGATCCTAGGATCTCCTGCAGACAAGACTACACCAGTGTGTAGTTAATGTGCTTTGTATTATCATTATTTGTGCTAATCTGAAATGAGGTAATTAAATTCACACAGTTTAAAGTTTCAAGTACTTTTCTGTGTTGATATCACACTATGTGTTACCATTATGGCTTAACTGAAAGTGCATGGCGCAGGTTAGTTGCAAAATTATTAATGTGAGATCTGGTGATGAGCTTCCTGAGAAATGCAGAGAACTTGCCATGCATTTTGAAACCCAGGGAACTCCTGTGATGATTGGTACGTGCTTTGGTTTAGAGATTCTATTTGTTTTTCTTGTTCGATGTCATTACTTGTGGCTGTAATCAGATATTAAAGTATTTTTAGAGAACGTGCAGACAAGCGTTTGCATATCTTTTCATTAAGATGAGAAGCAAAATAGTTACAAGAGTTTGGCAGCAAGTGCCAGATCATAGATCAATACAACACACAACACATGCAACACGAACACTTAGGCTACTCCTCACGGGAGTTCCAGCAACTGGTAGTTGAAAGCTTGACGCCCCTGTTTTGCCTCCGCCTCTGCCTAAATGTCAACTACCACCGACGAGAGGTCCTTGATCACCCCTTGGAACACCCTGTACTCGGAAGCTGCAATGTACTCGGCCTCCGTCGTAGAATCAGCAATTGTCTCTTGCTTGGAACATTTTCAACTCGTTGCTCCTCCATTCAAAATAAAGACAAACCCAGATTGCAACTGATAATTGTCTTTGTTGCTTTGGAAGCTTGCATTGGTGTAACCATGTACAACGAGCTTTTCCTCACCATCATAGACGACGAACATATCCTTAGTCCTTCCCAAGTACTTAAGAATATTCTTGATAGCTGTCGAGTGACATTCACCTGTATCAGATTGGTATCTGCTCGTAACACTTTAGAGCATATGAAACATCTGGTCGAGTACATAACATGACATACATGATAGATCGAATAGCCGAAGCATATGAGATCTTACTCATGCGGTCTCGCTCATCAGCAGTCGAAGGACACTGACTCTTGCTAAGACTTATCTCATGCGACATAGGCAAGAATCTTTCTTTGGCATCCTTCATGTTGGACCTATTCAATACTTTGTCGATGTATGTACTCTGGCTTAATCCAGCTAGCCCTTTTGATCTATAGATATTTATTCTCAAGATATATGTTGCTTCTCTTAAGTCCCTCATAGAAAACTATTTTTTAGTGAGGCTTTAACAGATTCCAGCACGGGGATGTCATTCCCAATCAATAATATGTCAGTACTAGCCTTCTGGTAAACACAAGGGTTGTTCGTCATTCTTGATGAAGCTAAACTCTTTGACTACCTCATCAAAACAAATATTCCAACTCTTCATATGCACATTTTCACTTAGGTTTCCATTAAGGAAGAAATACGCGGCAATAGCTAGAATGATCCGTACAGATTTAAGCATCGCTACCGGCGAGAACGTCTCATCGTAGTTAACTCCTTGAACTTATCGGAGACCTTTTGCGATGAGTTGAGCTTTATAGATGTGAGCATTTCCATCCGTATCAATCTTCTTATAGACCGATTTGCACTTCTGTGAGAACCTGAGTAACTCCTAGACCCTCTGTATTCTTCATCAATCCTAGGACACGCTGACAAACACAGTTGGAATAGATAACATAACACACATTACGTAGTTTATTACAAAAGGAGTGTTTAACGCGATAAACCATATGGCTAATAAGTTACTTAGGGCTGATGTCCTTTATAACTCAGAAAACAACAGAAAACATAAAGATAGCGTAGTAATCTCCATCTCAGCCACAGGTAGTCGACGAAGTCCAGCGTAAACCCTACTTAGCATCGTCATAGTAATTACCGTAGTCCTCCTTAGCTTCAAAGTTATGTGAACATGCTCAAAATAAAGATGCTCGATGAGTATTTCGCGTACTCAGCATGCCCCTTTTTAGGAAAACCTACCACTACATGCAGGGTTAAACAAAGGATATGCTTTATGGCTCTTTTGCTTAAATGTCACTTTTAGTTCAAATATTATGATAGTTTCGAAGGCATATTAAAAGGTCAAGACATTTTTTGAGATCTAGAAAATTTTAATAAAACGGGGTATTATAGTGGAGATTCTAACCACCAACACTGGTTGAGTAAGGTCTATGCCTTAATCCCAACAATAGGCTCTGATCACCTATACTTCTCTAAGATTGAGATAGAGGGAAAAGCATTAGAGGTGAGACATGGGGAGGAATAAGAAAGAGGGAAAAGAATTAGCAAATTTCTATCATGAACAGAACGTTATGCCATCCGTAACTGTGGATACCGTTAATCGATTAGTTTTACACTCTATAGAGTTTGTACACTTTACTCACAAGATGTAAGATTAACGCGGAGTTTCACAGTCTTTTGAGGAGTGTGACCAAGTGCTTACAACAAGGCCTTTACAATGTTGTCCTCTAATTGACACTACCCATCAGGGGTAAATGCTCAACGAGCCGAACATATCACTATTCATGATTCAGGATATGAGCAAACTGATGGGATTCGTAGCATAGAAAACAAAAATTTTCCTACGAGATGCAAACGAAAACCTAGATCCAATCTAGAAAACCAAGATCCAATCTAGAAGAAGCTTGCAACGAGAGACAGATCATATTTACATACCCTCGACGAACACGTCAACGCAGCGGAGAATTTGACCGTTGTCGATGAAGCCCGCAGCCTCCCGCAGCTAGGTTATACCTCCCAGCCGCGAGAGGGATCTTCTCGTGTTCCAATCCGATCAAGCACCGCAACGAGCGGCACCTCCGAGATGTGCACACGTACGGCTCGATGACGTCTCCTCCTTCTTGATCCAGCAAGGTGAGGTGGAGAGGTAGATGAGATTTCCAGCAGCACGACGGTGTGGTGGGGGATGTGGTGGAGAAATTCCTGCAGGGCTTCGCCTAAGCAGCTGCGGGAGAGGAGTAGATGGGAGAGAGGGAGGGGCTGGCGGCCAGGGTTCAAGGGGGGCTGCGCCCAGCCCTCCCCCCCCTTTATATAGGCTTGGTACTGTTCACGTGAACAGTACGTGAACAGTAACTTGCCTCCCAAGTTCCCCTTTTTCCTTTATCTTTAGATCTCCTATTTTTAAGGGATATCGATCTTATCCATCTAGGAAGGGGGGGGGCACTGTTCACGCGACACTATTCACGTGTGTACTGTTCATGCAGTACCCTTGGTCCATGTGGACCCCTCCGGGATAAGTGGGCCCTACTCTAGAACCCTCCGGAACCTTCTAGAACTTCTCCGGAACTCTGCCGGAAAAATCCCGAACCTTTCCGAAACCCTAAAAATACTTTCCCATATATGAAATTGTATCTCCGAACCATTCCGGAGCTCCTCGTGACGTCCTGAATCCAATCCGAGACTCCGAACAAAATTTCGGTCTCACCATATTAACATCTCATTCTCTACCCTAGCATCAACGAACCTTAAGTGTGTGACCCTGCGGGTTCGGGAATATGCGGACATGATCGAGACACCTCTCCGATCAATAATCAATAGCGGGACCATGGATGTCCATATTGATTCCCACATATTCAACGAATATCATTTATCGGTTGAACCACGATGTCGAATGTTCCATTCCTTTGTCTCACGATATTTTACTTGCCCGAGATTTGATCGTCGGTATCACCATACCTAGTTCAATCTCGTTTCCTGGTAAGTACTCTTTACTCGTTCCATAATACAACATCCTCTGTGACTAACTCCTTAGTCCCTTGCTTGCAAGCGATATCGAATGTGCATTACCGAGTGGGCCCAGAGAATATCTCTCCGTCACGTGGATGGACAAATCCCACTCTTGATACATGCAACCCAACAAGTACTTTTCGAGATACCTGAAAGACACATTTATGATCACCCTGTTACGGCGTGATGGTTGATGCCCTCAAAGCATTCTTCCGGTACTAGGGAGTGGCATTATCTCATGGTCGAAGGACTAGAACATTTAACATATGATAGCTGAAGCAAATAAAACTTAGTGACACGATCAAATTGCTACGCTCAACTTGGGTCTATCCATCACATCATTCTCCTAATGATATGACCTTGTTATTAATTAACAACTCATGTTCATAGTTAGGAAACCTTAACCATCAATTAATCAACAAACTAGTGTTAGAGGATCACTAGGGACACGGTGTTGTTTATATAACCACACAAGTAATAATGTTTCCAATTAATACAATTATAGCATGGAGAATAAACTTTATCATGAACTTGAAATATGACAAATAACAACTTTAGTTATTGCCTCTAGGGCATATTTCCAACACAAACCTCTCGGAAGGCACAAAAGAAGGTTTTTTGCTAATATTGCAGGGCTAAGCATTACTACTTCTAACAATATTTGAATAACTATTCCAGATAAAACAAGGTATGACAACATGGATTAATGGTTCAATTTGGAACTGACACTAAAGCCTTTGATAAACAACAAAATAGTATTCATGTTTATAAATGACACAAAATATAATAAATTTACAAATATAGGATCAACATGATCAAGAACAAGAGGGCATGCCTTTGTTGTCGTAGTCCTATCATTCTCTACTCGTCGTTACGATCACAAAAACACAAATACAATGAATACCATAGTCCCGTCACTCTCTACTCGTCGTTACGATCACAAAAACACAAATACAATGAATACCATAACAACGATAAACCAATAAAATTGGAAAGCAAATAAAAATGAGAATAGAGGATAGAGAGATCCAGAAGAAGCTTGGAGTCGAATGATTAAAGTAGCACGATCATGAGATGAGTATAGAAGTGGCTCGGCAAGGGACTAGATTAGGTTGGCGTGACCTAGGTATAGCTAGCTTTAGGTTCGGACCTACCCTTACCATACAATAGCACTATTATCTATACATATACGGCTACTATATGGCATAAGCCTACAAGCTATACATAACATATTAGGTAACACATGCATTAACAAGCCTAACATACTAGTCAATGTCAAACATGAGTGCGCTCCTACATGCTAGTACTTTGAACAGCAACGCATAAACCCTATGGTGCTAGTACTTTCATAACAATAATCCTATCATGCTAGTCTTTTAGAAAAAGGTTCACACACTATTATGTTCATGCTCAAATATCAAGCAACATGAAATATAAAGATTAGGCAATTACTACTAGACATGGACATAAAACAAGCTAGCATGTAAACCTAGCTCAAGTCAAACTTGGTATGGTTTAAGAAAGAACTATCCTAACAATAGAGGATGGTTTTCTAACTTCAATCTATAGCAGGAATATCATCTAAAAGAATTACTACTATAATACGCAAACAACTAACCTACGCTAGAGCAAAACCCTTATCTTCTATAGACTAGGCATAACATGATCAAACCTCAGGTCTAAACCCTAACATGCTCAGGTAATTAAGTAGGAACTAAATAAAAGATAAAAAAGTAGCAACAAAATCTTTATATAAAATAAAATAAATAAATAAATAACCATTCTCAACCTAGGCTTGAATATTAACTTACAATCTAGGCACGCGATCAATGGCTAAAAACGGTTTGAAACAGACCCTAATCATGCTAGTAATACAAGAAAAATAAATTACTTTCAAAAATATGAGCACAACATCAAACTAGATTGAAATTACTCAAATTTTGGCCAAATTTAGCATTGTTTTGAAATAGTTCCAAATATAGCCACTGGAATTAAAATCTACCCACCCCTTGGGGTTCCAATGGCGATACTAAGGCTATAATGAGGGTTAGGGAGGGGTTGGAGTCATCGGAGCTTGATCGCCGGCAGTCGCGGCCATGGCCGGCGGTGGAAGCTCCAATACGCGGTGCTGCGGCCGTCTCCTGGCCTTGCCGAGCACGACTCCATGCTCCTCACCGAGACGGAGCTTGTGACGCAGTAGACGGGGTTGGTGCTCTCGGGTGCGCACAAAAGACGAGTGCCGATGCCGGTGGTGGTGTGGCCGTGTCGCGACCGTGGCCGACGTGCACGCTTAGCCGGGCGGGGGTGTCTTGGAAGTCGACGGGAAGAAGAGGAGGCGAAGGGCAGAAGCCATTGGCCAGGGAAGCGCACCTCGGTGAGATCGAAGGAGAGAAATCAACGGTGGCGAAGAAGGGCAAAATTCGCTTGTTGCGGGGGAAGCTAGGGCTTGAGTTCTCTTACTGTTGGCAGAGATCGGTATTGCTGAAAAAAACGACGTGGGTGGCTGGCTTTATAGAAGAGCAGAGGCGATGAGGAGGCTGTGTCGGTTGATGAGGTTGGGTAGGATTCTAACGGCACAAAATCGGGGAGATTTTATTGTTTAAACGAGAGAAATAGAACCCTTTGATCCTTTGGGACTCCTGGGTAGCTCTGGTGCGAAGAAACAGGCTTGGGAGGGTGGTTGGACACGGAGTGGCGCGGCCATAGGCGGAGCCGAGTCCTAGTTGGGCTCGGTCGGGGGTTGAAGACGAACCCTGCAAGTGGGCCCACCTATCGGTATCTCAACACGGGAGAGGGACTGTGAAGGGGTTCACAATCCTAGACCGTCAGATCGGTATCGCGCGGTCAGGATGAAGTCACTTAAGTGACCAACGGGTACACGCCGTGCATCGGGTGAAGATTAGACGGCCAGGGCTGAAGCGGGGCATGCGGTAGCCAGATGGGCTGGCCTGATAGCGGTGCGGGGCAGCCGGTGGGCTTGGCCCACTCGGCTAGCGAGGAAGGTCGTGGGCTCAGCCTGAGAGAGGGGTTGAGGTTAGCAGGCTGCGGCTTGTGAGGGAGAAAGAAGAGAGGGGTTGGGCTGACAGCTTTTGGCCTAGGCTCCTGGCTGGCTTTTGTGATTTATTCAAGAATTGAAAATCGAAAAGAAATTCAAAAGGAAACCAAATGCAATCAAAAAATTATGCGAAAATTCAGATAGGCCAAATTAGATATAAGGAATCCACTAAAAATGGTCCCAGGGAACAATCCAAAAGGATAAAAGTTGGAATTCACATATCTCCTTTCTTTTAACCCAAAATTAATTCAAATGTAACATCAACTGAAAACAAGTTATAGCCTTTGTTTTCTAAATTGTTTTTTAAACCCCTTAAAGAAACCAGGATGTTATAGCCTGTGGTAGCTTGGACTACACTACACCCTCCTTTGCTTGGGCCGCTTCCACCGGGCCACACGTTGAAGGCGCATCATTCTAGGACAAGGCCCGGCTGCCAGCCATTGGGTTGGGGACCCGTAAGGCCTTACGTAGGGAGACTCCTACCTGGGCTAGCACAATCAAGCTACAAGCAACTGTGGATTGCAAGGTGGCTGATTGTTCGTGCAGCGCGGGAAGGGGAAAGGGTGGGAGGGACACTTTCTAGAGGCAAGCTGCCCAATGTTTGAACCTGCCCCTCCTCCATCGAGTCTTCTCTAAGCCCCGACTCAGCTAATGGTGACACCAAAAGGAGGGACCAGAAGCAATGGTGGGCTAGCAACGCACAACCACATCCAAAGCAGCAGGGGCAGGGGAGAGGGAGCCCTGCAAAGCCGGATCCGACTGCACCACCACCAAGCTATTTTCATCCATACCTATCGGGTTGCCTTGGAACTCAAAGGAGGCAGTGTCTAATGAGGACTGTGCCCACCAGCGACAGGACTGAGAATGATGTGCGGTGCACATACGTTTTTGGTGGGACAGTCCAAAGGGACTGGTAGCGTGGGACGCATGCCCACATAGGCGAGCAATGTGATGTCAGCCCGGCCGGGTCGAGCCAAGGATGTACGGCTAGCAGCTTGTCCCTGCTAGCACCGGCATCCCAGCATACAGTAAGGAGGGTGGCGCTTTGCGAAGAGAGAGGTGGAACAAATCGGGGGCTAGGCGACGTCCACCGACGCACTACTAGTCACCTCCCCGTGGCGTTGAAGCAACAACCATTACTGAGCACCACTGTTCGGCTAGCCCTTCCTCCCGGGATGCAACCGGCTCACTCGCCGCTGGTAGCTCGCCAGCAAGCCGGAAATCCACCACCTTGACAACATGGTAGTACAATGTGGACCGCTCCAACACCGGTGCCGGCGGTAGAGTGCTTTACGACCTGCAGGATCATCGACGTGGGGATGTGGCTCGGGTCTGCTATGTGCACGTCCAGCTTGAATTGGGCCATGTTTTGGCTGCTTGTTGTCTCATCGTCGAGGCGCTTAGCCATACACGCGGGGCGAGGAGCAAGGCCATTGGGTGCCAATCCCAAGCATGAGTTGGAATCCCTCTAGGACCAGCGGCACCCAGAAGGGCAACAACATGCTCATCGCCTGGAGAACCGAGTCCACAGAGTATAAAACAGGTAGAAGTGGGCGAAATTGAGGCTCCCCGTGGTGAGAGTCCTCGCCCTGAGCTCCGAAGTGGCCGCTGCGGCCAAGAAATCATCCTGGGTAAACTTGTGGACAAAGAAACTTGAAGGAGACATGGCCGGGCGCTCCGAGATGGCCTGAGGTGCCTCATCCAACGACATAGCTAGCCACGAACCACTGATGCAAGCCACGACCGCATTCTTCAGCCATCGCCATCGTGCGTGCAATGAGGCACAACGAGGAGGCAGGACGCTAGCTAGAGGCGGCGAACAGGGCCTAGGTCCCGATTTGGAGACGACGCGAAGGCCGTGACAGGGACAACAGGGACAAGCATTGGTGCTGTGCTCCGGGCCGACAACGCATGTTGGCGCTGCGAAGGCAACGCACTGATCCATTGCGAGAGGGCAACGTGAGAAGCTGGGGCCTGAACCTGGGGGAGCACGCTACGGGAGGGGCGGGGAAAGGGGAGGGCGTGGGATACCTGAGACGTGACGAAGGGGCAGGCCGACGCACGGAGGCGGCAGGAGGAGGACGCCCATGAGCCTTCCGCAGCCCTTATGGGAGGCGGCGATGAGGCGCCACTGAGGTAGGAGGGCTGCACCTCCCCCTCGAGCAGCTCCTCTAGCAGTGACGAATCCGCCGTAGACGACGAAAGGGAAGGAGACCAGTCCATCCATCGGCGCTCCTTGGTAGAGAGGTGTGCTGTCTGGGGGGAGGGGGAATGGGCTGCCAGGGACTTCCCATGCGGGCAGCCCGCCGGAGGGGAGAGGGAGATGGGGTGGCCGGCAGTTCCGGTGTTGAGTCGGTTGCAGGGGCTCTCAGGCTCTCCTCTCCTCTCGCCACATCGTGGATCCTAACTATAAGTTCTAATGAGCAGTTTAAGTGATCCAAATATTAAAGGTTTTCCCTGCACTCATGTTGCCGATTTGTTTTTGAAACCCTAGTTTTGTGGATGTGTTATCTTCTATGCAGTTTGGGTGCTTTTTGCGCATGGTGTATAAAGCACTTAGAGGTCTTCGATTTGTACTTCCGCACATTGTTTCTGCTTTACTATACACCCTCCATTACACAATAGTTGTCCAGTTTATTGGGAATCTCCATTTCCTAGTACTTATCCATTGAGGAATCAAGAGTGTAAACATTGCAGTTTCCACACCCTCAGGCCCCCTGCTGTTAATGATCTGAAAGATGTTCATCATCTAATAGGGGTAAGCATTATCCAATTTGAAACAGATGGAATACTATAATAAGTCGTGCTTTCTGCAATGCTCATGTTTTCAACCTGTGGCACAATTTGTGTTGATGAACCAAGTGTTAATAGTTGTGTTCCAAACGGGGGGTCATATGTTCTTTCTGATGGCAACGGTGTTTTCTCATGTTTTGTGTAGTCTACCACCTTTTCTTGACCTACATCTAAATGGAAGAGCCTTAAGAGTACTGCAGATCTCTGCGTGCATACTCTTCCAGATAAAAATATGTAAACGACCATCAGATTAATCAATTGTGCCAGAAATCGATAGCATTAAGTGAGTTGGATAATTCGCAAAGGAGACAAATCTTAAAATAGCTACACTCGATTCCATGAATACAACCTAATGCTGTATTGATCATTTTATACTGGTATAAACTAATGCAGGTGGTGGAGTCTTGGCTTACACCCTTCTGGGAGTTGATTACAACGAAGCCAGTGGTGATTGTGCTTTTCTTATCCTTGATCCACACTACACTGGTGCTGATGACCTCAAGAAGATAGTGAACGGTGGATGGTGCGGGTGGAAGAAGTCCATCGACAGCAAAGGTCGGAGTTTCTTCCTGAAGGACAAGTTCTACAACCTCCTCCTACCCCAGAGGCCCAATATGGTATGAGAACTCAGGTTATGTTGAAAGTGATCATTCATGAAGGATCAAAGAGTGTTCAAGCTTGATGATCGAAGGGAGACTTCTAATTAAATCTTTTGCACCCTGTTTGGTGCCTAGGCTTGTACTTTATTTCATATAGAGAAACTGGAGCTACCATGGCCTGCACGTGCACGGCCTAGCGGATCTTAGTTTGTGATCTTTTAGATTAATTGGCCTCAGTAGCGAGGGTGCTCACACAAGGAACGGTGAACACCCTCGGTGAGATGGAGTTCTATAGTAAACAGGTGTTGTGCCTGTGCATTGCGCGGGGAAAGGTTTGCATATGCACTACATGAGTATGAAGAATATCTTGGAACATTGTTTTTACCGATAAAATCTGAATTACGCTTGCAAAATACATATACAATATACTGGGAAACTTATGTAGGGACGTTAACTATTGCTTCGCAGAGAATCGTTGCCTGCACTATGACAACGAAGAATTAGTTGAACTGCGGCACTCCTAGTGGAGCTCAAGATCAATGTGCTGCCGACTAAAACATAATCACCACTGCAAAAGTTTCAAAAAAAAAGTCCGCATGACGCCCGAGGTAACCCTCTAAGATAAAATATCAGGTATTAAAAGACCGTTTAAATAACCCCCTTGAAACTCCGTAAAGTGGTTTGAAGGGTGGTTTTGCTCACGTGCCACGTTGACGAGAGTTAATTGCTAACATGTATTACCACCTCACCATGTGACCCACATGTACTCTCAAACCACAAGGGGTCATTCGGATTTATTCCATATACATATGATAAAAGTCTATTTTTCCCTCATAAACTATTTACGAAGTTCTTTTACCCTTAAATAATACTTAAGCTTCTTTAGTTTAAATTTTATTTAGCTCACTTTATTCCCTAAATAAAATTTACGCTTTTTTATTAGTTATATCAAAAGAAGCTTAAATTTTATTTAGCGGGTAAAGTGAGCCTTGCAAATAGTTTACGAGAAAAAATTGAACTTTTATCTTGTGTATATGGAATAAATCTGGATAAGCCCCTGAGGTTTGGGAGTACATATGAGTCCCATGGTGAGGTGACAGTACATGTTGACAATTAATCCTCGTCAGTGTATCATTTGGGCAAAATCGTTCTCCAAATCACCTTACAGAGCTTTGAGGGGGTTATTTAAACAGTTTTACAAACGTTAGAGGGTTAAGATACCCAGTATTATATCTTAGGGGTTATCCGAACTTATTCTTAAAAAAATATAGCATGCACCATATATACATGGGTGCATATAGTAGAAGAACATATAATATGTGGCTATAGGTGTGTTGGGGAGCGCGTAAATTTTACAGCGCTATATTATTTATGTTTCTGGAGAGGTTCCATGGATATGTGTCTTTCCATGAAAAGACATGCTTCATGAAACAATATTCTAGAGTTAATCAAAACTTCCGCCGTTCAAAAAAAAAGTTAGATGCTACGGTTGTTTTTTTAAATTGGTGCGGATTTCATGATTGTAGTTTTAAAGGGGATGTTAGGTAATGAGAACGATGGAATAGGAGCCAATTTCTGAGCAAGGAGTTTTCAAAAATATTAATGCAATTGTATGCTGTGCACTCTACCATGAAATGGAGAGTACGTAGGAACCGGACAAACACTGCCCAAACGCACAGGAGTAGTTTTGCATTTGCGCACATGTGCTCACCGTTCGACGGTTCAGGCATCAGCGGACCAAGTTACGGGGACATCGTCGATTTTGGTCGAGCCCAATTGAGCGCCTTCTACATGGCTGGAGAGGTATCCAACATGTTTCTGCGTCAGCGTCGACTGGCACGCATCAGCCTCAACGGAGCGCTCGCTGAGAGCACTCGTGATGTGGATCGTCTCGTGGCACTAATGCTTGTGGTCGAAGCACCCTGAGAACAGCGCCACCAGTATGCCGCGGTCGTCGCGCGACGACCCACCGCCGCTCAGAAATCTTTCGCTGTCGTTAAAGAGTTCTAGTAGCACATAATGCTTTTATCACATGAATCTTTTCGACTTTGATGATATAGCACTTAAATAAGTGAAATTGATAATATCCTTGGTGATCACTCCCTCCTATTCATCTTGTCATATTCAGCTTATTGACGAAAGACAAACCGTCCGATGCAACAATTACCTTCTTTAAGGCACGATGCTTTTTGCGAAGAGAATAGCTTCTCGGATGGCAATTCGTGCAGCCACAAAATCACCATTATGGTTCCTCATCAGATGTCACCTGTCCTGTTCCAGTGCTATTTGTGTTTTGAAAAAATGCTGCATTGACATTGCGACACACCCAATTGTTCGACATGTTTCTTTTTCTTTAAATGCGTGCAAGAAACCATTGCCTTTGCGGCATGGTTTTTTTAATAACTATTCTTCGGCGGGAACGGCCCCAAAAAGGTCCGTGGTGAAAAAGGTAATACCAGCGAATAAAAATACAATATCTATTAATGCTTTGAGTGCAGAATTTGCTAATGCTGCGAAGGAGCAGAAGAATGGTATGCATAAGTGGGAACGTCCTCCGGGTAGGCAAGTTAAGTTGAACATTGATGCCTCTTTCCATGCGGGCAGTGCTTCAGGCGCGACGAGAGCTGTTCGTCGGGATGAGCGTGGTTTCTTCTTCACAGCCGCGTGCTGGCATCTTCCAGATGCACTGAATGCCGGTGCAGCGGAGGCGATTGCATAGAGAGATGGGCTGCTCCTAGCGAGCCAGATCGGCTGCAACAGTTTTAGCGTCGTCTGATTGCATTGAGTTGGTGGAGGCTGCCAGCAATCCGGAAGGACGGTTCGCTGCTGCAACTGCTGAGTGTCCTAGGTGACAAATCTGATCGGCTAGGTAAACATTTAAGCATTGCTCAAGAGATGCAAATCAAGTAGCTCATATGTTAGCCAAACATGCTTTTCTGTAACATCCCCCTAATTTCCTATTGGCATCTCCTGTGGACGATATAACTATCACTTGATATGAATAAAGGCTGCCTATAGCTCAAAAAAATGCTAGATGCAGATTCGAAAAACAAAAAAGTTGTTCCAAAAATCAGGGTGCCGTCTGACCAACAATTAAATTACTCAAATTTGCATTGACTAAGCTGACCTACCTGATCCGCATTTCTACTAACATGATCTGGTGTTCACCAGTACATTATGGTTACCTGAAACCACCAGTAAATCAGCATATATTGACATTGTTTCACTATGTATATGATAGCCGGTAAATATTCTGTAAAGAAATGTTGATAACCCCACAAAAAGGAATAAGGGCAAGGGTGCTACGACCACCCAGGTGAGACACTGCTCTGACCGAAAATGTCCGGGATCCCGTCCCAGTTCCCCTTCTCCCTTGCTTCCCAGTATCCCCCTACGTAGCAGTAGCTGTCATCCTCGTCCTTCCTGAACCACCTAGGTTGCCATCCTTTCTCTTGTAACCTTCTAGCCTGCAAATATTAGCAGTTGCGGGTGAAGCACCAGAGGGGAAAAAGGAATCCCAGCAAGACATGAGCGTGATAATAAATGCAACTGGTATGCTGTTAAGTGCACAAGCACCAAGACTAAGTTCTTTGCTCATTATGAATGTGAATGTTTATGTCTCCTATACTCCTTGCATGGAAAATAGGTATGATAAAACGAACACGCAGTGCCCCTGATTCTCCTCATGGCCATGAAATTCACACATGGAATTTTCCACGAGTCAGCAGCTACATGTTTTGTCATCAAACAAACTAAAATGCCAGTCACCTGAGCAAATTAAACTAGATTCAAATTTAATAAACTGGGTCTGAATTGCTGCTTGCTTCCAAAAATTTTGTTCATCTCATGGGATAATGGATTAATGATGTCAGTGAATCCATTTACTTCATTTTTAGAGACAGTAGTGCATTATTTAACCAACAATGAAAGAACACCAAGGAAGTTAAAATCATATTACCATTATTCAGATGTTAAAGCTTTGTTAACACATTAACAGTGTGCAAGCATCAGATCTGCATGACAATTTCTAATTGTTTCTGTATTCATGAGAATAATGAGTAAATGCTATCAAGGCAAGTTCATAATTACACAAAACCCTCAAAGAATAATTATACATAACAGATGAGATTCTGAATCCATGATTTCTGCCTTGCAAAATATTAGCTGCACTACTAATAATGACATGAACTCAAACAACCTTTCATATGTCTAATGATGATGCTATGATGGACAGAAGCAAAAACATAAAGATAAAAATATCAAATCATGCTGGAATACCTGTCGTTGAAGTTGTTCAAGCCTAAGTTTCTCTGCGTTTGCCATCTCATATTCACCATTTTCCAGATGCCTCTGATCAGGCCTCAGCCGAGAATCAGTAGGAGGCAACTTCTTTAACATGTGAGGTGCCAATTCATTTAGAGAAATTGCAAAAGGAGAAAGGTTGTATCGTGTTTGGTTCAGAGACTTGTCTCTCTCCCACAAAAGAACTGCCTCTGACATTGGGTCATACCACTTGGGTTTTGCACTTGGATCCCCCAGCACATAATACAAAGCTTCATCCCATTTTCCAATTAGCATAGCAACTTTCTGTCCAGTCCTATTGTCTTGCACAAATCCATGTACCTGCATGATTGATTCAAATTATTTAAGAAGTGGACCCTGCGTGTGTCCAAAATCCAAATATATTTATACAACTGCAAACAAACTACTGATGACTGAAATCCCACTCCTGAATAAGCAACACAAAATACAGAGACATATGCAGGTTTGTTTGCATTCATCGTGTCGCTCTGTAAGAACATCACGAGTATCCAGAACATTGTGCCACATTCAAGGGACCCAACTAAGAAAAGAAGGAAGAAACTCATAGTGTTTATACTGGTGTTGTAAAAGATGTATTATCCAGTAGTTCTAAATGTTAATCAATTATTACTACTTTTAGTGTAAGTTCTTGTTCAACCTAGTTGCAGTTTACTCACAAAAATTACTATTTTTGCTTTGGTTCGCTCAACACGCACATAAAAAGGTCGACGGATCTCGAAGTCACTTAAGAAAGGGCGCTTTCGTACTTTGCTGATTGTGGAATGTTGATCAAAACTGGATAGGTGATTAGGCCCTAAACCATACCTAGGCTCGTAGTCTAAAGTGAAAACCCAAACTATATATCTCCATCTATGTCGTCTAAGAAAAACCAGAGTGCAGTTGGCATGATAATTGCTTGCTTGGATAGGAAATTAAACGCATAATCATTTTCTTAAGAAAAGACAGAGAAAATAGGATCAACCTATGCAAGTAACTCAGTAACTAATGTGGCACGATGGACTGAATTTCAGCGAGGACAACGGTCTCATCCCTTCCTGTAGCCGCGCTCCCTGTGCTGTGAATTCTCGTTGCCCTGCTGCTGAATGCCTCCTTGGGGAGTGGATGTGAGGGGACGACGCTTGCTTGGGAGAAGAGAAGGTTGGGACCTGCGCCTCTGAGGGAGATCAAGACTAGGATGAACAGGTGAGCACCGAGGGTTTAGGGTTGGGTAGACGAGCTGTTCATCTAATGCAGGATTTATGAGGACTTGAGTTATAATCTCCACCATTTATTTGCATCAAGGGAGTGTACCAAAGAAAAACTCAAAATCAATTCGTTAAAGGGGTTGCTCCACATGGGTGTGGGGTATGTAAGGCAGTGCATTACTGTGATCGCGGATATGTAGGATAACGTTGTGACAAGTGTTCAAACTTGTGACAGTAAAACTGATGCCTTTCCAATTAAGATAGGATTACATCAAGCGTCAGCCTTGAGCCTACATATTTTTGCCTTAGTGGTGGATAAGGTCACAAGGGATATACAAGAAGATATTCCTTGGTGTATACTCTTTGCTGATGATGTGGTGCTAGTAGACGAGAGTATGATGGGCGTCAATAGCAAATTAGAGTTATGGAGACAGACTTTAGAATCAAAAGGGTTTAGACTTAGTAGGACCAAAACTGAGTATATGAGGTGCTATGAGGTGCTACTTTAGTGGTGTTAGGTGTGAGGAGTGAGAAGTTAAGCTCGAAGGACAAATAGTACCTAAGGACACTTTCAATACCTAGGATCAATGCTACAGAACAATGGTAGTATCGATGAGGACGTTAGCCACAAAATCAAAGTGGGGTGGAGGCCTCTGTGACAAAAAGATCCCACAGAAGCTAAACGGTAAGTTCTATAGGTCAGCGATCAGACCTGCGATGTTGTATGAAGCAGAATGTTGGCCCACTAAAAGACAACATATCTAGAAGATAAGTGTCACAGAGATATGTTATGCTACGGTGGATCTGTGGTCATACAAGAAAAGATCGAATTCGGAATAAGGATATCCGTGATAGGATAGGGATGGCACCGATTGAAGTGAAGCTTGTCCAACACTGATTAAGATGGTTTGGACATATCCAATGGAGGCCTCCAGAAGCACCGGTGCATAACGGTATTTAAAGGGTATCGACAATGCTAGGAGGGGCAGAAAACGACCAAAGTTGACATGGAAGGAGGCAGTAAAAAAAAGACTTGAGGGATTGGAATGTATCCAAGGATTTTGCTCTGAATAGGACAACGTAAAAATTAGCGATCCACGTGCACGAACCATAATATACTTTTTAAGCTTTTTTTCCTTCACCTTTTGGCTTGTGCAGCTTTTATTGGGTTTTATCTCTAGCCTACCCCAATTTTCTTGGGACAAAGGCTTTGTTATTGTCCCATCGTCATATATTTTCCACACCTTTTCCCTCCTTTTTTTCATACCCACCGATTATTCACACGCTCCCCTTCTCTTTCCGCCCTCGTCTCTTTCCTTTCCCTTTTTCCCTCTCCATTCCCCTTCGTTTTCACCTTTTTCCCCTTCTTTCCCTTTGTTTCTCACCATTTTCCCTCTTCATTTCCCATTCCAGAGGAGGGACCAAGTTGCATCTCTATTAACTAGGAGGGGAATCCTGAGGACCGAGGGAAATGATTGTCAAGCTTTATTAGCCTACAAGAGAAGTATTGAAAGTATATAAGCAGTATATGGGTGCCATGCAAGTAATTGCCAGCATGCAGATCATCGCCGTCCATTAGGACTACTGTGCCCCCATAAGTGAGAAAATTCTAGGTCATTCTCTGTTTGATTTAAATAAGTTTGCAGTCTTAACATGCTTAACTGTTTACAGCATCGTGTAGATCTATTGTCTTGATAAAGGAAGCATATTACACACCAATAAATTTCTAGTACGTCCAATTTCTTCATATAATAACAGGCATGTATAAGCAAAATTGCATAAACATATGAACCCTTCGGAATAATCGAAGAAGAAATACATGGTCATTTGTTAACAAGTCTCCTGATGTAGCAGATGGTGAAAGTACTCCATCCAGCCCAAAGAACAAGTCATTTCCGTATCCATACCGATCAAAGTATTCTAGTTTTGACCACACATATGCAAATATCTAGATTGGCAACAGAAAATTGTATACCTCTATTTGTCGTAAAAAGTACTTCCATAATATATGTTAATAAATCTAGCATCTTATATGAGATACTAATTGGAAAAGATGGACAATGGAGACTGGACAAAGCCCTAAGAATTCATTATCTTTTGACTGGAGGGAGTTGAAATCAAGTGCTGATCTGTCATCAAATGAATTTTTTATCATCTTTTTCAAAACAGAAGGTGCAGGTAAAGGGCTCTTGATATCTGACATGTTAACTGAATACATGGATTTTTGAAAGCTCCCTTTCGGAAAGTATATGGCCAAGTAGACAGTTCTGGAGCAAGCATCTTATTAGAAAGTAATTTATATTTTACTTGATATAAATTCATTTTATATAGAAATTATAGATTTACCTGGTGTGGATTCCGATCAATTATTGACTGTTCTTTGAATTTAAGCTTGCAAGAGTAGTGGCCACTTCCCTTGATGCGCATTGTGCCATAGTGGTCACAATAAATTTTGCCTATTATGATATTGTATATGGAAGTAGTAACTTTGCTCCACTGGAATGTTTCCCCATCATCAAACTGGAGGGTCAGAACACCTATTGGATCAAGCTGAATGGATCGACCCCAGAACTTGCCTTTCAGATTAGAATCGCCCCAAAATTTCCAACCTCTACCTTCACAGTGACATGCGACAACCATTGGGTGGTGACTGACCTGAAATAAACACTAATTTACAATAAGAACATATTTTTAATTGACCGAATAGACTTCACATAACACCAAAAGTTCCTGCCTCTCAAAAAATACACAATACTAGGAAAAGCAATGTCAGGAACTAGGAATTACTCTACTCAGAAATAATTTGTAATCTTCTCAAAGAACCATACAACCTTCTCAGAGAAAAAGCGAAGTCCTTTATCTGGATAATCAGCTTCATATGTTTCACCAAGTAGAGGATTGAAGGGTTTGCATTGCCGACCTTCAGTTGAAGCATAGCCTGATACCGCAAAAGCCGCAACATGAAGTATCCTCATCAAGCTGTCACCCTGCATTGTATTTCACCAGGAATTGGTTCATTACAAAACGAAAGGGCTAAGTATCTAGTGCAAAGTACCCTTAAGACGAACGGTTACGAGAACATTGCAAAAAGATGGAACAATGTCTGCCATATTCAGTAACCTGAAAAATATCAGATTAAAATAGAACAAACTACTAAAATTAAATATCTCATGACTTTTGTTCAGGTTATAGAGAACATGCGAAACATCACATATGTTTGTTTTGGAAAAAATTACTTTAATGGAAGGATACATTACACTGGACACCAACTTTTAACACAAATACTGACATGGAGAAAGGTAGTCTTCGTGGAGACAAAAGGAAAGGACGAACATATTTGATATGAAGCAGGTGATACGGAAGGAAAGCACCAAGATATGGAAATACTTAAGAATTCAGAATAAACAGAAGGAAAAGGTCCACTTTTGGTCCATCAACTCATCTCAGTCAAATAGGGTAGACTCAAATTAGAAACCGAGAAGAGTTGAGGGACGTAACCTTCACCTATAAAGAAGTAAGAAAAGTCTTCAATAAGTAACAGTTCCTCTATGATTAGATTTTGATGCAGGTTCCTGCCTTCAATGATAAGTTTTTTAATATGAATGGTTCAGATAAACACACCACTAAGAACTGTAAGAACAATAAAGCTGGGTGATGTCATCTGTATAAAATATAAGTGATTCATATGGAAATAACAATAAGAACTGTGGAGAATAATGAATTCATTTCAGAAAAAAGATATGCATGTCTAATTATTCAACTCTTTTAAATATATCAGCCGTTTCCATGAACCAACATACTAAGTAATCATTTGCCATTTTAAGATCTCTTTGACCAAATTTCAAACTATTTTTGGTATACAAGATTGCTATGGGCCAAGTTACTTATAGACATGTACGACACATTTATGTTATCAAAATATAATAAAGAACTCTGCATGTCAATTAAAACTCTTTGCAAACGGATTTGTATTCATTTAACATGGTTTTAATCAAATTGAAGTAAACATTGGTCCAACTGTGTGAAGTAAACAAAATGAGCTCTTGTGCCTGAAAAACAAAAAGATGTGACCAGTTGCAATATGTTATTGTCCATGCTGCAAACGAAAATCAAGGTGTGAAATTTTGTCATGTACTCATGTGAAGGTCTTAGCATACAACAATGTTCCTTCATATCTTCTCCCAGAGCAAAGGTTTGTGTTACTTAGTATACTAAGACCATTTAAGTTTCAAACACTCAAAACAGAAAAAAAGGACCACGCAAAGGTACACATGATACAACTACAGTCCTATGGACATATAGACTCCTACTCGTATAATCATGTTTTAAAGCAGAAAAAAATCCATAAAGGGCAGGATCAAGCATTCAAGTCTCAAAGAGACTCCTATGAATAGTTTCCCAAATATATCGTCGCATTACAACCTTTACAGAAAGAGTTGGGATGGCTTATCAACTAGCCAACTATACCTGCTTTCCCCATTGTAGCGCATTGTCGACCAAGTAAGAGTACTCCAGATCCTCAAAACATTTTTGCAAAGAAGACAGGGGTTCATTGAAATAAACAGGTAGACAGACACCCGAGAGATCTTTCCCTATATTTTCTTTAATTATTGACCATAATCCTATGGGCTTCTCTTTCTCCTTTGGCTCAGGTAACTTATCTCGACGTCTAACAAAGGGATACTGGGTAGATTTGATAGCAGTTCTAGTGGAGTCTCCGATATATTCTGATCCATTGCAGCCATTTGTAACAAGTTCCCTCCTTCGACACGAGGCACTTCGTAGAGACTCCACAGACAAGAAATCTCTTGTATCGAAGTACGTCACTTCATCTTCATCGGATTCAACATCTGCAACTTGACTTGCGGTGTCATGATCAGATTCGCTTGCACTTCCTCCTGATAAAACTGAATAAAAGTCTGCACATTCAACAAAGCAGTAAAAAATTAGCTGGAAGTGATGGAACCAATCATACAGAAACTTAATACACAAAAAAAACAAATGATAATGTCCTGTCTGTCGGCAGACAATATCATATTTCCATGTTAATGTCAACACTGATGATATTCGACAAGCTGCTAACAGTGTAAATAGACTGTATGTTTGAACCATATGAATGCATAAGGTATTATCAGTCATAACATGCAGTACAGGTGAGCAGTGCAAACCACGTATTACTCCTATCTTGACTGAAAATATGTTCCTAGGAAAGTATATAATATACACAGCTGAAACAAACCGCGCACATATGCATGACTCTGAGCCATATTTATCTAGCCAAACAGTGAAAGGAATAAGGGAAAATAATAGCATTGAATACCACCTAATTCAGGAGTAACGGTTGAACAGCACAACTAGTCTACAGTACCATACTTCACATTCTTTTTCCACAGATTTGAATCATAGATAAGTTCAAGCTGCTGGCTGTGATGCAAATATAAAATTTGAAGTCAAATTACCAATCTTCCCACTGTTATCTCACAAATAACTACATAGATCAATAAATCACACGAAATATCTCAACTCTTAAGTTTCATGGTTTTAGTTATCAAATAGTCTATTATTTTATTTCCATATCTAAAGCGTTAGAGGCACAAAGGATAAGCTTGATAAAGTGCCACATCAAGTACTTTTAATCACCTCGAGTAGTCTAATTAGAAAAAAAAAGGGATATGTTAGCCTGGTCATTCAAGCTTGGACATTATACTTCCTATTGAAGAATATTACTGCAGTGGCCTTTTGCCTTTTATGCTGAGCCATGTTCACAATAGATAATAGGTAGACTGACTATAATCAGCAAGTCCTATATTCCTACCTCACAGTATTAGGAAATCTTTGAAACTGTCATGTATGATCGTTCAATTTTCTGCATATACATCCTAAAGATGGCCTACAAAATCAAATTCATTGGCTAGTCTGATGATTCATTAAATAATGGAGATAAGATTGGAGGAAGTTATTAGTGTTAACTGATATCAACCATATATAACTAAATAGCTCAGGCTATCTATGCATTGATATGACATCATAGTTGATGTTATTTTGATTGAAGCGAACTCTGAAGAAACAAGTTTAGAAATCATCTTGACATAGTTTTGATCCTATATGTCAGGTCTGATAAACATATGTCATTTGACCATCTTCAAAAAGAATTGACAACTGAGCATCAACAGCAGTTGTGCAATGAGAAAGTACTCCCTCCTTTCCTAAATGCATGTTTTAGGAATCTGAATATTAACCAAGACACATATAGAGAAGACAGGCACGACTTGGGTGCATTAGGGGTCTTAGGTGCACTCGTGCACTAGACCTCTAGTTCACGGTCTAAAAGGTCATGAAAAAATTCAAAAAATATTGACAACATTCGCACAGCATGCATCTATCATGGCACAAAAATTCGGATTCAAAATCTATCCACATATCAAGAAAAAAAAGAACAAATTCAGCTGCGAATAGTACAAATCTGAAATGAACAGTGTTCTCATGCTACTTGATAGTATTGACAGCCAAATTTGTCTTTTTTGTTTCTTGATGTGTGGGTCAAATTTTGACCTGAAATTTTATAGCATGGTAGATGCATGTTGTGTGAATGTTGTCAAATTATTTTGGATCTTTTCATAACTTTTTAAATGGTGAACTAGGGAACCCCTATTCATTACACATTGGGTCACTTACTGCTCTTGGCATAACTTGTTACTCTAGTCGATAGTACTGAATGACATCGAAACTAGCCAGGGGAAGTAGTAAATAGAAACAATGGTACAAGGTTATCTGAATAATTTAGAATGACAAGTATTTGGGAAAAAACTTGAAAACTAAAATGGTTGAGAACAAAGGGTGTAGTAAACAAGTGGATAAGAAAAAAGGGGAAAACACATTGTTCAGTAGGGGGCCATCTAATGTTTAACGATAAATACAGAATGATGCTTGGTCATGCTCCTGAGCTGGACTTTAGCTAGTTCTGTAAAATCTAACAATTAAAATGAGAACTATCTTGCCATCATATGTTTTCAGATATAGATAGATAGGCAGAGATGTTTGGAACGCAAGTTTTCCAATTTCCAGTCAATAACAAAGAAACATGAATAGTGTGCATTTGTTTAAGTGCTTTAGACCAATACGGCATAAGTGCTACGTCATTCCTAGAAATTTTCGAGGTTAAGAAGAATTTTATCAAAATATGATATTAAATCAGGTTAGAAAGACAAAGAACCAGCTAGATCACAAACAAGATTTGGTAGGATGAAGATGATATTACTGACCACTGTATCTGCCATTGACGTAACTATGTGTCTCCCTCTCTTTACTTTCATGCACAACCGTTCTCTCCAGCTCAACTTTCTCTGTCTGCACAAAAAAAGGACCATTTTAGCCTTCAGATTATGGTCAATTTTGTTGTCACTTCTGAAAAAAGAACAAACAAAATTTTATGACAGCTTGAAAAACTCGAAGTGCAGCTTATAAAATCGAAGAGCACTCTACGCCTCTACCACTAATCCATACTTCCATAAAACGAGCAATTATTTCAGACTCAGCCATAAATGAATTCCTATGCAGCAAACCTATGTTTATCAATATGTATAAATAAAAATACTTAACCACAGGTCCACAGCTAACTGGTTCTCGACGAATGCAAAGGAATCCAAATGAATCTCACATTTATTTACAGGATTTTATATCCATCCATTGTATATCCCTGATGTTTATGACATGTTACTGACTTGCACATAAAACATGGCATGCACAAAAGTTCCATGCAGATGGTATTCTCTAGTTTCTAGAAAAGTAAAAATGCTTGCCTGCAAGCTTGCAATTATATAACAAACAGAGTGAAACTAGTAATGATGTACAATAATACAAGAGGCAGTTAAGACATACAATTTTTAACCGTGCTAGTATTCAGCTGATTACAAAATAATATGTGATCTAGAGCTCCAATCGTTAGACTAAACTCTGTGCTAAAACAATAAGATACATTCCCTATTGCCAGAATTTTCAGAAGTGCATTATGAAAAGTATGGAAAACAACAGCAACAAAAAAGGGCAGAACTTCAGCATGTAAACAAAACTAAAAATAGAAAGCTACCTCCAGTTGCCGGAGCCGGTCTAACAAAACAGAATGCTGCTGCTGCTGAGACTTCATCTGGTTATGCAGCTCCAGCAGCTCAGTCATCATAATAGACTCGCATTCCTTCACCACTGTTTCATTCAGCCCTTCCTGCAAGAGCCGCACCCTCAGCTTCTCAGTGGACAGCTTAATATCCACGACAGGACCAAAATCGTTGCTCGTCAGCGCCCGCGGGAAGCGATCCTTCGCCGCCAATAAAGCCTCTATCCATGCATTCCTATCCTCCTCAGTTTCACACCTCAAGTGTAACGTCTTAGTTCCACTGGATATATACAACCTTTTATCATCCGACTTGCTTGCACGGATTGATGAAACCTGAACACCAGAGCAGGAAATTCCTTTACAATTAAGCAATGCTGGTCCTGTTCCCTCTAGCATTCTGCCAAATCATTCGGATAATAAATTTCCGCATTAAACTAAATTCTCTGCAATGACAAAATCATATGTATGACTATGTTGACCAGGCATCTCTCCCATCAAATCTCATCAATCGCAAAAGGCAAAACGAAAACTAAAAAAAAAGTACCCATCCCCAGTTCTTTAACTGTAGACACATCTACCCCACTGCGAATACAATACTCCTACGACCAATCATTACCCGAGCAATAGCGCTTAGAAAATCTCACTTCCTCAAGCCGCAACCCCACGTATGAACAAACCAAATCTAGCGCGTGGGGAAACAGAACTTTAGTGTACCTTGAGATGTATCTCCCCGAAGGGCTTCCACTGCTTCCCCGCCGCCGCAGCATCTGCCCGCGCGCGCCGCAGCGCGCCACCCTCCCCGATCACCCTCGCAGCGGCCGTCGACGCCGACGACTCACCTCCTCCCACTCCGCCACGGAGCTTGTAGTAGGAAAGCACCCCGTCTTCGAGCACGAACCACCTCGACCGCCACCCCTTCCCGTAGTTCACCCACTTGTGCAGCACTCCGGCAACGGCCGTGTCCACCGGCGCCGCCGCCGGCGGGGGCGAGGGCGGCGTGGCGGCGAGAATGCGGGGCTGGTGGTGGTAGTCGGCGGGGTGGTCAAGCGAGACGGGCGCGATGCAGCAGAGCGGATTCATGGGGAATCCGGCCCCCGCCGCCCCCGCAAGGTGGTGGATCGGCCGCGCAGGATCAGGATCCTCCGCCGACGCCAGCTAGGGTTTGCGAGGCCATGGACACCGCAGCATTCCCGCCGCAGCAGCAGCGGTGGTACAGGCCAGTAGTGTGTCGCTGGTGGTGTAGTGGAGTAATGAGGTGAAGTGGTGTTGTGATGGCGATTAATAATAGCGACGGCGGCGGCAGCGGCGGCAGAAGAAGTCAGAAAGCTATTGAAGCGAGGGAGGCAGACAGGGGAGAGAGAGTGTGTGTAGTAGGGGGATGGGTCGCGGTGGTGGTGGGGAATTATTTTTGGTGCCGAGGGTCGAGCCTTGCTCATACTGACATGTGGGCGTTCTGGGTTGTTTGGACCTATGTGTCAGTGGAGTTGGTAATAAGGAGATGGTCGCCGCGGGAATGATGACGGTGAGGGGAATGAATATGTGGACCGTCGGGGGACTTGGGCGGCTGACGTGTGGGACTGCAGACGGAGGGCCCATAGTTCTTTTGTTTCGCAAATCGCTGCGAAAAAATCTCTTTTATACGCGTATAGAGAAAGATCTACAATACATCATACTAAAGATCATAGTCCTTTCCTATAACACATAAAGGCATTCTACTAGATATTATACAGGGATACATGACTCATAATGCTAAGCAACAATGAGCCCTAGTAACTTAGCCTGATCTAGTCCAAGATATGCTAGGAGTGAACTGATGGAAGTAAATCTGATTGTTGTAACAGATACAACACTTCGGTGGCAGAGAGACTCTATAATCACTCACGACGTGAATGTCATGAACCTCCTGGGGATCGCCGTCCTAAGGGGTGGCCTATCACTTTTGTGTTTGAGCTAGCTTCAACAAGGCACTAACGTGTCGTAACTCTCTGCGAACTTCATCCAACTCAACGAAGGCTCGGTGGGCTAGGGTATCTTGAGCCTCAACATAACGTGCCAAATGTACCACAGTTGGGTCGTCTTCTCCCGATGGGTTGGTGTACTAGTGGACGTTCACATGAATTGGATACTTTGGAAAGTAGAGCATGGCCCTGTGGTTCGCCATCTCCAAATTCTCATGGCGAAGGTGGACAAGTGCCTTGTAGGCTACCATCTGGATTGCTTGTCAAGGTGATCTGCTACCTGATGCCATGAAGACATAAGGTCGACTATGCATGTTCATCGTGCTAAAGACAATGACCTTAGCCCAGTACTCCGTTTGTGTCTCTGCAACCTTTTGCTTGAAGATGAAGGGCACGGGTCTCACTTTGCCTCCGCATCTCGCAACTGCTTCCTAGAGAAGCTGGGGAAAATGAGTGTAGTCATGGCACAAGTTTTGCCATGTTTCTCAATGGTTGCCATCTACAAGATTTTTGCACAAGACCGAGATTAATAAGATATCCAACATATGTTCAAAGATATTAATAGGATAAGGAGAAGGAACACTAGAATTGATGAGAAAACTAGAACTCATGCTTACATCAATATTTTCGTTTAGGAAAATAGTATTTATATCCTAGGTCCTATCTAACAGCCATGCTAATTAGGGTTTACCTACAGTCAGTATGGCTATGATACTAAGTTGTGGCGTATCCGGTTCTCATTTCCTCCTGCAGCCTCGATGGTAGTCGTATAGATCTGTAGGAACTTAGCGGGATCAGTCGTACCATCATACTTCTCTATCGATCTAGGCTTGAACCGAGAAGGCTAGCGAACCCTCCCGAGTTTCGTGGAGAAGGCCTAACAGCCATGGACGGCACCATGAGATGGTCTGTCATGGTACCGAGTGGTGTTACGACCTGGAGACCGGGTTGGGTGAGTCCTTGAGAGCCTCGGTTGCGTAAGGTACTAATGAGACGGTGGGCCGATCTTTCGGTGAGACAAAGATAACTAACGGTTTGTTGGAATTTGAACTTGATGATCCGACTATACCGTATACAACGATACGCCTTAGCAATGGCTAAACCAACGTTCGATGGTTATTAACCTTGCCGTACGCGCGATCAACCTAAACAACGAAGTTCGAGTTCCTGCAAGCAACCGAAAAACCAGTAAGAACTATGATAAATTGCAATCTGACTTGTAGATGCGATAATGTAGCAGAAGCTAAACAATTCAATGAAACCCAAAAACTAAAGAGAAAATCTTAGGGGTATATAAAGACAATAGGTGATCTATTATAGAGGTATATAAAGACAATAGGTGATCTATTATAGAGGCAATCTCGGATTGTTTTGGTAGTTGTGGTCTGCTCATAAGGAATTTAGAAATGGGGTTAGATAGGTTGGAAAGAGCACGAGATAAGTTTCCAAAAAGTCAAAGATCACCCAAATCGGAGTCCATATGCTCGAGATAAAGACGTTTGAAGGGCTGTCTCAACAATCCGAATCAGAGTCCAGATCTTGTGGGACTCTATCTCTAGCTCTTCTTGGACCAAAAGTGACGTGAGAAAACTTCTTGTACAATACAATTTATGTGGAACATGGTCATAGCCACATGAACTTTATTTTGTTCTCCTCTTGAGAGCTTGAACTTGAATCCTTGTATGTTCTTGAAGATCTTGATGCACCTCGTTTTGTTCTTGATGGTTTGAGCAGCAGATGTAGTTGAAGTAGTAGAAGTAGAGGTGACAGCGGGTGTATCCATGGGGTTATGTCCTCATCATCCTTCCTTCCTTGAAAACAAATCCGTCATCGGCTTTGCATAAGCTGAAAATAATCAAAGAGCAAAGAAAACATGTATGCAGCATATATGTATCGATCAATCACTATTAGCCCTTGTGGTTAGCATTTACATCTGAATCAGAATTAAAACTCTGATATACCCTAGAAAATTTCAAAAACATGTATAGTGACATATCATCCTTATAATTTCAATCATCATTGCAACTTAATTTGTAAGTATAAGTGAAGCATTCATGCATAAAATCTATTTTGTAATGTCCATTAAAACATCCTAACAAAGGTGAATAATCATCAGTGGTACCCAAATAAGAAGCCACAACCTACTGAATTTTAGAGCAATTTAATGCACAAATGTTGGAACAATCATGTGACAAGCTATTTAGCATCGATTCAGTACCAATATTGGAGGTCATATCAAAATAATAAAGCTTTGGTGTCAAACTATCTTCTCTCAAAGCAGATGACCACATGGAATGTAAATCCCATGTACCAAGAGTTCATTGCCTATGTCATAAATTGATATAGCATGTAACATAATCTTTTCAATCAAATACCGACATTGCAAAAATGATGAGAAAAATAATTGTAAGTGGTCATTATTAAAATGAGTAAGTTTCGAAACAACTAGTTCAGTGTAAGTGATGCAAATCATATGCACACAAATTTCATCGTCTACAATACTATCTCCAATTAAATTAATTTTATAAGCAGGAGTGTAGGCGAAATTCCAAGATGGTAAACTCATAAGTTCAGAAATCTTTTCTAGAGCATATGTCAAAGTCATAGGATTAACAAGTTGGATAGCACATATAACAAACATCATGAGTAATGGCGTTATACATGTCATTATATTCTATCAACTTATCATAGCCTATTTCAGAATCAGGTTGTACACATGGCTCAACAATTGGTACTCTTAAATTAGGAAAGAAATAATATCAGGACATGGAGCACTCAAATCAATTTCTATATCACCCAAAACGGATTGCACATCATTAATATCACAACATGGGGTGTCGAAATCAGAAATTTTAGAATGTTCATTGTGTGTATCATCACTTTGTACATCCAAATCATTAGGTAAATCAATTATATTACATGGGTCACAAAAATCATCAAGTAATTCATGTGATTCAAAACATTGGTCAAGTGACGTTGTGGAAACAATGTCATCATATCTAAGCAATTCCACACGAGGGATATCAATAGTTTCAGCACGTGGAACACTAATTTTAGCACTAACTTGTGATTCGAAAGCATAAGTAGCATGGTTATCAACTAGTTGTGTCATGGATATAAGTGAAGTACTATCACGCAACTCTTCTTTTTTACAAGGAGTATCAAATAATTCATCACACATAGTACTCTCAACTTGTGATAAAGGCAAAAGGAACAATTGGTTCCACTCTAGGTTACTCTAAAATAGCATGTGTAGTGGACAAGAGTGGTTCATTAAACTCAGCACATGGTGCATGTAATTCATGAAGACTAATAGCAATGGCATGTGGAGTGTGGGAATTGGTACATTTATTATTACCTTGTAGGCTCAACTCATATGTGGTAGGTACCGGTGGTGAAGACGGGTCACAACCTCAAAGCGGTGCAACATTTGCAGCAATGGTGGAAGTATTAGAAGCAACTCGTGATGCGGGGACTTGTACCGGGCAATTGCTTGCCCCATGTATTCATCTCTTTATTTTCTGTTCAGCTTTGTAAGCAAGACGAAACAAACGATTGATAGAAAGTTAGTTTTTATGCATAAGTTTTTCCTGAATGTCATGGTTAAAACCTTTCCAAAATCTATTAACAGTAGCTTCCTCACTTTCATTGATATTACACCAAAATAATTAATATTGAAAGTCTAGATAGTACTCATCAATGGTGTTACTACTTTGTTTTAAATGTTGCAACTTCGAAGCTTGCTACGTATAAAAGAGGACGGTATGAATTTATGTCTCATTGCAAGTTTTAATTCTATCCAAGTAGTAGGTATATAATCAAGGTATAATCGACAATATTCGTCCCACCAAATAGAAGCAAACTCAGTGAATGTATTAATAGCAGCCCATACTCGCTTATGCTTAGAAAATTCATGGCTAGCAAATATTTCATCGAGTTCTAATTTCCAATTAGAACTTGCCAAAGTGGTGATGAAGAAACGCATGCCTCAGGGTATGGCACATCTCGCACTATAGATCTAGCCCAATAATTGATTACTCCATAATCTGTTATTGTCAGTAGAAGACAAGAAAATATATCACAAGTATATGTTCCTATCAACTACTAGAATGTGGGGTGTGGGGTGGAAGAAATCTCAACCATTTTGTAGCAAATATCAAGCTCTTACTAGTTCTTACCATGCTACAATGGTTGTCGGCCTTTGGCGGTGTCAAAGATGATCAAAAAAATTAATATAGCGATTACCAAGGTGTCCAAACAAAGGTACAGTATAGGAAGGTGGAATTTGGTTGGCTTCAATATGGTAGCAAGGAAAAGCAAAAATCAATTCAGTGAATGCAAGTTGAATAAGTGCTCAAAGTACTAGCCAATGTTGCTGATCCTAACTTAACCGGGTACTAAACAATCAATGCTCAAAAGATATAAGTGAAGCTCAAAGAGATGTGGTGCAAAAAGCCCTAAAGGAGAGTGAGAGTTCTGAGATTTCTTTTCTTTAATTGGCGTTCTGTGTGGCTTCTTTTTCTTTTCTTTTTTTATATTTTTTGTATTTTTAATCTTGGAAACTCACTCAAACAAGCAAAAGGGCAAAGAGCTAAAATTTGGTTGTCGCTATTCTGCCGCGGTAGCAGAAATAGCCAAATAAGGTGCCACGGAAGAGATGTGGCGGGAAACAACAATCTACAAGCTGTTGTGCTGCTCCTGCGGCAGCAGAAACAATCAAAAACTTTGCTGCGGCAGAAGAACAGCAGGAGGCCGAAACTTGAACCTGTGATTTCTCCCAAACGGCTAGGCTAAATTGGCTGAAATTTTTATGGTAGGATCCTGAGAATATGCTTGATTTTATAGAATTTTTTTAGACTTTTTGGAGCACTCTGAAATTTGAGTCCGAAAGGAATTTGAATTCGGACATAATTTGAACCTAAAGTATATTTGGAGTCCTTGTCTGAAATCAAGGAGAAGTGGACGTCCAAGAGGCTTTTTAAGGACGTGGGGGAGCCCTTGTGGTTGGCCAAGGCTTGCTGAAAGAACATCTAGGCCCCAAGTTGGTTTTGATAGTTAATGACAACTCAAACTGGAATCTAACGTTTACAGTGAGTGTAAGCAGATTTGTAGGTTCCAGGAAGAAGGGTCATCCAGTAAAGGATGACCACCAAAAAGGGTACAAGGGTGGTTTCCAGGACTAAGGAATGGCTATGCTAGGCAGCTGTGCCACAGCTGTGAAGAAGCCAGTGCTGTGCAAGGAGTTGCAAGCAAGGTGATGGTGGCTTGATGCGTCAAGAGCCGTGACTACAGTTGGTGGGCAGGTAAAGCCAAGATTTGCTAGTTTCTTTGAGTCCATAGGAAAAGCCTGTACTATCAAGAGGGGTGAAGCAGTGATGCTCTGTGGAGGTTCTAGTTGCTCAATGCTCAGGATGTTGGACAGTGGCACTAATGCTTTGAGGTTAGTGGCCCTGTGTCAGCAGTTTTGTATAAGTATAAAACTGGTTGGAGTTGGCACTCTGCAGTGCTAGCAGTAGAAAACCCTAGGGGTTAGAGTCACCGGTGTGACACAGCGGTGTCACAGGTGGTCTAACGCTCTATGACTCAGGTACATCTCTGTACCAGGGGAGAGCTTGAAAACGTTAAGGAACCTGCGCTGCGATAGCTTGTCTGCTGAGTCAGAGGGCTGTTGGAGGTTCTCTCCTTATAGGTTTCAGAGAGTGTGTGCGCTGAGGGCATGTCATGTGCCAAGACCGGGCTGAGTAGTGCGGCTGCGTCAGTTTAGGGTTTACCTGTGAGTGCCGCCGGTGACACAGGTATCGGTCTGCTTGAGCCGGTTATAATTGGGCGGAGTGATTAGCTATGTCACCGGTGGCTGACACCGGTGATTCACTTAATCCTACGTGGCAACAGTGTAATGGTCAAGTGCTTGTGAACCCTATATATAGGGGACCAGGGGAGGTCTTCGACCTCAACCAATGAGCTAATCAGTAACTCACATTCGACCATTGCAAAGCCTCTTTCCACCAAACGAAAGCCAAGTTTCCTAAGTGTCAGTTTGGGAAGGGTTAGAGTTCTTAAGCAAAGAGCATTGGTTCCTCCAAAAGTTGTTACTGCTGAATCTATTACTCTTGGAGTGTCTACTCCTAGACGGGCGTAGGAGTTGCTGGTACCACCCAAAACTTGTGTGGGCTGAACCAGTAGTCTGTGAGGGTGATTGAAGTCTACCTGCTGCAAGCAAAATGACTTCCACAAGCAAAGGAAGAGGCCTGAGATCAGGTACTTGGAGAACAAGCGCGATTCAGTGCTGGCGACCTCTTCGGAGTAGCTTCTCCAACGGAGACGTACCACTCTGCAAAGAGCTGGGAACTTCGGTGAAAAAACACTCTGTCTCCTGAGTACTTGCTGTTTTACTTCTTGATTCTTGCTATATCTGTTTGTTTGTATGCTCATATAGATATTCTGTTTATCTGCTTAGATCACCTTTACACATGTGTCTTATTAGCTGTCTCACAGTTGGTATAGATCACATCTCACACCGGTGTCAGCTACCTGTTACACAGACACTGTGATTGCTCATCATTTTGCTAAGTCATTAGCCCACCTGTGTTAGGCACCTGTGTGACAGCTGCATGCTAATTTACACATCGTAACTTACCTGTGTCACACACCTGTCACACAGCTAGCTAATCCTTGCTTCTGCACAAGGCTTAATCTAAACAATCTAGTTAAAAGAAGTAATTTTTGTTAGCCTCCTATTCACCCCCCCAGTTGGCATTTGAGGTCCTTTCAGTTGGTATCAGAGCATGTTGCTCTTTGATTTGGCCTAACAGCCAGAGTTAAAGGATGTCGGGCTATGAGGGTAAAATACCTGTCTTTAATGGGACTAACTATGCTTTCTGGAAGAGAAAGATGTAAATGCATCTTATCGCTATCGATCCAGATGTGTGGGATGTTGTTTATACAGGTTACAACTTGGAGAATCCCAGAACACCTAGCATCGTTAACAAGAGGAATATTCAGAACAATGCTAGGGCGGCCACTGCCATCTTCATGGGCTTACAGGAGCATGACTTCAACAGAGTCAGTACCATGGAATCTGCTAAGGATATCTGGGATACCTTGGAGCATATCTATGAAGGCAGTGACACTCTGAATAAGTCAAAGAGGAGCCTTTTGGAATCAAAGCTAGAGAGGTTTGAGCTTGAGCATGGTGAAGACATCAGCGATCTGGGTTCCAAAGGTAACAGTTACCTTTGTCACCGGTGTCTTACACAGCTGTGCAAACACCAGTGCCACCGGTAGCTCACACAGCCAACTAACCTCTCTGTCTAAGGTTGCAGGTGATAGCAAGCCTAAAAGAATTCATGTCATATCATCTGTTGCTCAGACTATCAACTATAAGAACAGATCTTCTAACTCTTTAACTGCTGTTTCTGCATATGGTAAAATTGCAAAGGGAACCAAACGAGTTTGGGTCCCTAAACCCCATAACTAATCTTGCAGGATACTGTCTCTAGTGGAACTGAATGGGTTGTGGACAGTGGATGTACACAACATATGACTGGAGGCAGAGAGGAGTTTGTGGAGATCACACATGAAAATCTTCCAAGTAAACATGTGATCTATGCAGATAACTTCAAGGGGTAAATGGCATTGGTAAAGTTGCCATATCTAAACATCACTCTTTATCTAATGTAATGCTTGTAGATCAGATAGGCTATAGCCTCATGTCTGTGTCACAGCTGTGCGACACAGGTATGAAAGTCACGTCTATCCTGATGAGGTTATAACTTCCAAACTATCTGATGACTCTCAAGTGTTCAGAGGATGCAGGTCTAGAAAGCTATACACAGTAAACTTCAAAGAACAGCCTGCAGCAGCTCCATGGTGCCTAATGGCCAAGACCAGTGTTGGCTGGCTGTGGCACAGGCGGCTAGGTCATGCAAGGATGAAGCTTCCTAACAAACTGAGCAAACATGACTATGTCATAGGCCTGGAAAAGGTGAAGTTTGAGAAGGACAAGCCTTGCAGCTCATGTCAAGCCGGCAAACAAGTTGGAGCTGCCCATCGTCCCAAGAATGTCATGACCACCACCGCACCTTTTGAGCTCATACACATTGACCTCTTTGGTCCCATTACATATGAGAGTTTGGGAGGTAACAAGTATGGATTTGTCATTGTAGATGATTTTTCTCGCTATACTTGGGTATTTTTTTTGAAGGAGAAGACACAGGTTTACAAGAAATTAAAGCACCTCATTGTCAGAGTACAAAATGAGTGGAAGGTAAACCTTGTCAAGGTCAGGAGTGACAATGGGACTAAATTCAAAAACTCAAAGGTGGAAACATTTCTGGACAAGCATGGAATTAAGCATGAGCTATCAAGTCCATATGCTCCACAGCAAAATGGAGTAGTGGAAAGGAAGAACAGAACCCTGATAGAGATGGCAAGGACACTGCTGGATGAGTACAAGACTTCACTAAGATTTTAGGCTGAAGATGTCAACACTGCCTGCCACTCCATCAACAGGATATATCTACATCCACTACTCAAGAAGACTCCATACGAGCTGCTTACCAACACAAAGCCAAATGTCTCATACTTCAGAGTATTCGGTTGTAAGTGCTACATCCTCCTTAGGAAGGGCAAACGCCTTACTAAGTTTGAAGCTAAATCTGATGTTGGTATATTCCTTGGCTATGCTACTAACTCTCATGCCTATAGAGTATTCAACACTCTCACAAAGGTTGTTGAAGAATCTGTAGATGTGAACTTTGATGAGTCTTATGGCTCCCAAGGAGAGCAAGTTGCTAATGATGTAGGGAATGTGGACATTCAAAAGAAGTCAACTGGTGAGATCAGACCAACTGTCAAAGAAGAACCTATCTCACTCTGCAGTGCTAGCAGTAGAAAACCCTAGGAGTTAGAGTCACCGGTGTGACACAGTGGTGTCATAGGTGGTCTAACGCTCTATGACTCAGGTACATCTCTGTACCGGGGGAGAGCTTGTAAACGCTAAGGAACCTGCGCTGCGATAGCTTGTCTGCTGAGTCGGAGGGCTGTCGGAGGTTCTCTCCTTATAGGTTTCAGAGAGTGTGTGCGCTGAGGGCATGTCATGTGCCAAGACCGGGCTGAGCAGTGCGGCTGCATCAGTTTAGGGTTTACCTGTGAGTGCCGCCGGTGACACAGTTATCGGTCTGCTTGAGCCGGTTATAGTTGGGCGGAGTGATTGGCTGTGTCACCGGTGGCTGACACCTGTGATTCACTTAATCCTACGTGGCAACAGTGTAACGGTCAAGTACCTGTGAACCCTATATATAGGGGACCAGGAGAGGTCTTCGATCTCAACCAATGAGCCAATCAGTAACTCACATTCGACTGTTGCAAAGCCTCTTTTCACCAACGAAAGCCAAGTTTTCTAAGTGTCAGTTCGGGAAGGGTTAGAGTTCTTAAGCAAAGAGCATTGGTTCCTCCAAGAGTTGTTACTGCTGAATCTATTACTCTTGGAGTGTCTACTCCTAGACGGGCGTAGGAGTTGCTGGTACCACCCAAGCTTGTGTGGGCTGGACCAGTAGTCTGTGAGGGTGATTGAAGTCTACCTGCTGCAAGCAAAAGGACTTCCACAAGCAAAGGAAGAGACCTGAGATCAGGTACTCGAAGAACAAGCGCGATTCAGTGCTGGCGACCTCTTCGGAGTAGCTTCTCCAACGGAGACGTACCACTCTGCAAAGAGCTGGGAACTTCAGTGAAAAAATACTCTGTCTCCTGGGTGCTTGCTGTTTTACTTCTTGATTCTTGCTATATCTGTTTGCTTGTATGCTCATATAGATATTCTATTTATCTGCTTAGATCTCCTTTACACCTGTGTCTTGTTAGCTGTCTCACAGTTGATATAGATCACATCTCACACCGGTGTCAGCTACCTGTTACATAGACACTGTGATTGTAGTAGAGGCTAAACAACTCAATGAAACCCAAAAACTAAAGAGAGAATCTTATGGGGTATATAAAGACAATAGATGATCTATATAGAGGCAGTCTCGGATTGTTTTGGCAGTTGTGGTTTGCTCATAAGGAATTTGGAGATGGGGTTAGATAGGTTGAAAATAGCACGAGATAAGCTTTCCAAAAAGTCCAAGATCACCCAAATCGGAGTCCATATGCTCGAGATAAAGACGTTTGAAGGGCTGTCTCAGCAATCCGAATCAGGGTCCAGATCTTGTGGGACTCTATCTCTAGCTCTTCTTGGACCAAAAATGACGTGGGAAAACTTCTTGTACAACACCAATTCATGTGGAACATGGTCATAGCCACATAAACTTCATTCTGTTCTCCTCTTTAGAGCTTGAACTTGAATCCTCGCATGTTCTTGATGATCTTGATGCACCTCGTTTTGTTCTTGATAAAAGCTTGAGCAGCAGATGTAGTTGAAGTAGTAGAAGTAGAGGTGGCAGCGGGTATATCCATGGGGTTATGTCCTCATTAGGTACTCGTGTAGATCCGATATTGGGTGACCTCGGACGGGTAAATTCCTATGACAACGCAGTTGTTCGATATTTCGAGAAGGCTGGTTCTAATGATATCGCTTTTCTTGATCGGCCTTGTTACGAGAGGCGTTGGAGCGAATGCTGCCTCTCATGGAACTGTTGGCCATAGCCGTGTGGTGTGAGGACTCGGCTTGTTCCTGAGCTTGGAGGATACCGTTCTCCATGTCGATTAGCCACTTCTTTCCCTCTGGGGTAGTAAGGTCCATCGTAGGAGGCTAGAGTAGCCGTTGCCGTATCCTAGAGAGATGTTGAGCAGCTCTTGATCTAAAGAGATCAGCGTCCTATGGGAGAGGAGTGCCTTCTCGACTAGCTCACCTAGGGTCATCAGCTTGAGAGGTCCCTAGGTGTCGAGGATGACTCCCCATGTTTGGGGGTAGATCTGCCCCATCATTCAACTCAAAAGAGGGAGGCTAAGATCTGTTTCCGATTGTGATATCATTTGCCATTGGAGGTGACCTCCGGTATGCTTCCTCAGCCATCTGGGTGGTTGGAACAGGCGGGTGATAAACCTGACATAGGGCTCGCATTGCTCATGCGATTACCCTAGTAATCATAAAATCGAAAATCAGCCCCGTACGTTCTGGCGTACTTGTCCATCAACAGATTCATATCGTTGTCGGAGTCGTCGCCAGGCTTCGGCTCCTATTCAGTTGGAGGTGTAAAGTTGTCATAGAACCCCTCGTCCAAGAAACCGGATCTTGCCACGGTTAATGGTAGAGACACCAACGGTGGTTCATTGGAAGTGACAATCCACGGTCGGCACCATCTGTCGACGATCGATAAACCGCCGATCTTACGTAATACGTGGAGAAAAGAGAGTAGGGGTAGGGATACCGAAAGCCAATACAAATCCGTCCATCGACAAAGGATTTATATAGGTTCAGGCCTCCCCGAGGATAATAAACCTACGTCCTGTGAGTCTTGTATTAATCTCGAGACAAGATACAAGGGGATGTGGCTAATCTAGATTAGATCTACACTAGTCAGAGGTGTATGTCGAGGCTGATCTTCCCTCTTTCTTGGAAGTCTATAGATTGGGCTTCTAGCTATCCTAAGTTGCCTGTCTTCTTAGTTGTCTTCTCCGTAGGGTTTCGGATCCTTTTATAGAGGGTATATCGTATCGTAACGGATACGAACTTGTCCCGTGTAGGATTCCATCATCCTCAAATGTCGAGATTAACTTCCTTGTTTAAGGAGTCCTGGCTATCTACGGGTAGTTTCCTTATTGGCCTAGAGTCCTTCTCCAAGGTACACGTCATCCTGGGTAAGTAGGGTACCCCTAGGTCTCTGTGTATTCATATACGGATACTATCATCGTATACTATAGTTTTGTATTACTCATCGTCAGTGTCCCTCGATCATATTGACTTGTCAAATGTTGACTAGTCCAGTTTGATTAGAGACCACATGTCATCCTATGAATCTAGCATGTTATTAATAATATGTATATTTTATAATTTCTTTACTGAGGAAAAAACAAAAAGAGGATTAAAATGATTTAAACTTTAGAAATTCATAGAAAATTCAAATCAACTCTAAATGAGTTCATTCATTTTTCTAAATTCATTTTAAAATGTAGAATCTAATGGTATAACATGCATTCATGCTACTGTGTTCAAATTTTTTGAAATCAACCAATGTCAACCTTGCAAAATTCATAACTAATTCAATTCAAATCCAAAAATTGTGCACTTTATATCAAAATGATCAGTATAACATGAAATACTTACTAAAAATAACTCCACTGATGTTACCATTAATGAAATTTCTACGTTATTAAGATAATGAAATAACTGCATGAAATACTACTCCAACTCTAAGAATTCATAACTTTCATTCAAGATTTCCAAATGACATAAAACCAATGATAAATATCTTTAAATTTAAATTGCATCCCTTTCTATGCATTTATGTTCATCCATTTCATTTCATCTTGGATTCTTATTGACTTTTGTCGTTTCTCTCGTCACGGTATCATTTTTCGACATTTGGTAGAATCTGTTGACAAGAATTGGGATCCAAACTCCTCTGAATACCAGCAAGAGCAGGAACACAATAATTTAGGCAAGCTGAGCTTGTTGACATTACTATGTCGTACTTTCGTTATTGTCGAACTTATGTTATGGTCATGCAACCAAATAGTTGGTTATCGATTGACTGATACCCACTAGCATGAGTAGGACATGGTATTGTTTTCCCCTTCATGTGATGAACTACAAATGGTATCTAGTTAAACTTGAATATGAGAATAAGAGTGATGAGGGGACTAGTGATGTTGACTACCTAGGGGTGCAATTGGTGGTTCGCCAATTCCATCAGATAACTAGTGGTTAGCTATTATCACTCTTCGTGGTTACAAGTTGATCACCCGATTACCCCCTATCAGCCGCATGTGGACTATGACCCCATTGCAAGTGAATTTAGATTGGATGTCATCTACGTGAGGCTTTGCAACCCTCATTTGGAGAACCATCGGAACGCTTGTCAGTGAAGCTAAACGATTTACATCTTGTGTAAAATAATTCAATGATCATAATTGGATATTGGGTGGTTAGCCCAATATCAGAATTGGCTTGGTCCTAACGGTACTTGGGCAAGCATGACATATTAATTTCATCGTCATAATTGGATATTGGGTGGTTAGCCCAATATCAAAAAGTGAATTGTCCTAACGATACCGGGACAAATGTGAATGTCATTACAACTGTGTTCCACCTTCATTGTTGTCATATCAATTGCTACTACTTGATTACATCTTATGCCATGCTACATTTCATGTCACTAGCACTACTAAGTCTTGCGAGTACATTTATACTCACTGGTAGTTGTCTTGCATGCATAGTAACAGATGACCCCTTTCTCAAAGAGTACTATCAGAACGATACTCGAAATGATTATTTCGTTAGCGTATTGATCTTTTTGAACTATAAATAGGTTCTTTTGGGCTTGTAAGATACTAGCTTGTACTTGGACCACTGAATGTTAACATATCCCTCCACACACATTGTGTGTGTGTTATGAAGTTTATGGGCTGACGGTAGAGTACTGTTCTTTGTACCTGTCGCTGTGTTAGTGATTGCCTTAGTTGAGTGATCCACTAGCTGAGATATCCGTGTCAGGCTTTTGAGCGACCCACTAGTCTGAGCTTTGTCTAGGTTAGGGTGTGGGCACGGGTATCGGGTTCCTCTAAGTAATTGCTATAACTGCAATAAAATACAGGTAGCAAGCCTCTACAGGGTGTTTTGGAATTGTGCTTGACTCATTGAATGATGTTAGCATCTGGTCAGCTCGACCAACAGTGATACATACGATTGCCTGTGCAAATGCTGTGTTGGCCCGGTGTTGGGTCACCCAGCGGTGATTGAGACATACGACATAAGCGCGTATGGTTTGTTGGGTGACTTCTCGGTCTTTGCTAATCCATTGTTCACTAAGTCAAGTACTGATTTCGGGCATTGACAGCTTAATATTAGAGCAGAGCTGACAATAAGTAACCTTGCAGGTGGACGTTAGTAATAAGACTCAATGTCTCTGAGAAAATTATTATTGAAAACTAAAAATGATGTGCGAACACTATAAGTATAGTTCCCATTTATTTCATTTCCCTATCCATCTTAGATCTGAGATTTTCTTATCTTATGCATTTGTTTTTATTGGAAGCCTAATCTAGTCCGCTTTTTATTCTTTTGTCCTAGATGGCTGAACACTATATCACCTTGACTGGCACTTCCCACTGCTTGTCGGTTAGCACTGCCCCTCCATTTCTTCTTCAAATGTTGGCGAAATTGGGATACTTGGGCGTCCCGATTATACCATCTATTGCCACATTCACTGATTTGGATTAAGCGATTATGTCGCTTCCATCTTTATCAGGCCACATCCTTCTGAGCCACTGGAACAACCTCTCATGCCGCCGGGACAACCTCTCATCTTCGAGGGTCATGATGGTTCCTATGAAGGAGCTATTAGGGCAGCCACCCATAATGCCACGAGTTTTCTCCGTGTCTGTTATCCAAGGCAGCTTTTGAATTTCCCGTTTGGCTTCTATGTGGGCCAAGAAAACTCTACAACACCGATATGGTGGCAGGAGTTTATCATGCATCCTGATCCTATGGTAGTTGAAATAGGCTCTGATGCTCAACATCATGCACCGTCTTTATTGTGCAGCCATCTATGACCACCATCGTCTGTGTCATGCCCTCAAGTATATCCGCAAGCATGTTGGCACACGGCATGCCCCTGTGAACTTGATGGAGGCCTATGGAGAGTTTGCGGGTCTTTATTCTACCAACCGGCCACCAGTCTGCGTGTTTGCAGTAGTTCTGGGCTTCCGCTATGCTTCCCGTCATTGAGTAGCTATGGCTTTCCTTGGGACACTTTGTGGTCATCGTGGTCCGCTTCCAGGAGAGGCGCTAACTTGGATTAAGCGATTATGTCACTTCCGTCTTTATCAGGCCACATCCTTCTGAGCCACTGGAACAACCTCTCATGTCGTTGGGACAACCTCTCATCTTCGAGGGTCGTGATGGCTCCTATGAAGGAACTGTTCGGGCAGCCACCCATAATGCCACAAGTTTTCTCTGTGTCTGGTATGCAAGGCAGCTTTTGGATTCCCCGTTTGGCTTCTATGTGGGCCAAGAAAACTCTACAGCACTGATGGTGGCAGGAGTTTATCATGCATCCTGATCTTATGGTCATTGAAATAGGCCCGATGCTCAACATCATGCACCGTCTTTATTGTGCAGCCGTCTATGACCACCATCGTCTGTGTCATGCCCTCAAGTATATCTGCAAGCATGTTGGCATACGGCAAGCCCCTGTGGACTTGATGGAGGCCCGTGGAGAGTTTGCGGGTCTCTATTCTATCAACTGGCCACCAGCCTACGAGTTTGTAGTAGTTCTGGGGTTTCGCTATGCTTCTCCTCATCGAGTAGCTATGGCTGTCCCTAGGACACTTCGTGATCATCGTGGTCCGCTTCCAGGAGAGGTATCTTGCAACTTTCATGAGCCGGTGCCGATCCTGCAGGAGGCGAGTCTATACTACTTCCTGCACACTGACGACAAAGACTTCTCTCCGTAATTTTAGTACTTGTATGTACTACCAGCAATTGATGTCAGCTCACTTGGCACCTTTTTGTATTGTGAGCTGAAACTAAACCCATGTAATAGTGAAAGTGCATCCACTCCCATGGAGCTTGGGAGGATGGCTATCTTGCCCCAGAGTTTGGTTTTGATGGTTATTGGCAATCCTCACCTGTGTCTAATATTTGCAATGAGTGTGAACAGGGATTAGATGAACAGGTGAAAGCTGAAGTGAGACAACCGTTGATGATGAGCCCTAAAAAGAGCAAGGAACTGGGAAGGTCAGAAGGACCAGCTGAGCAAGGTTCCTGAGGCACAGTTGCGAGGAAGCCGAGGCTGTGCTCGAGGGCAAGCGAGGTGATGGTTGCTTGATGGAGTTCAAGGGCCGTGAATGCAAGCTTGATAAGTCCTGGAGGAGCTAGGAAGCTGGTGGATCAGGACCAAGGGTTCGCTGTGCGTCTACAAGAGCAGTCATCTTCGGTGAAGAAGCTTGGAACCAGTGCCAAGGGTCTAAGCGAGCTGGTCAGGGACTGTGGCGAGGTCATTGCTCTCTGGTCAGTTGTAGGCTTGTAGTGAGCCGGCCAGAGTTGTGCTCAGGTGCTGCCTGAGGCAACCGAGTCCATCTGAGTTTGGCATCTGAGACTCAGGTGGGTAGCTCAGCCGTGGCTAGTAGGTTACCAGAGGTGCACGTTAGCTGAGTCTCAGATAGGTTAGGTCTGGTGGCTCTTTGTCTGACGTGGCATGAGGGTAACGGCTAGCTGCCAGGGACCCTATAAATAGGGAACCTGGGGAGGTTTTCAACCTCGAACCTTTACCTAACCTTTGCCTCTAACCCGAAAGCAACCTGTTGAGAAAGAAAGAGCTCTAGGTCTCCAAGTGAGTGTTGCCTGCGTGCATCCATCGTGAGAGTGAGTTACTTAGTTCTTCAGGTGTAACCTTCGAGGTACTGGCTCCTCCAAGAGTGGGAGTGCTCTTGGAGTTGGTGAGCAAGCCAAGTCTTGTGTGGCTGCCACCAAGAGTCTGTGAAGGCGATTCGGGTCTGCCTGTCTTGCAGCAGCAAGATAAAAGGATTTCACACAAGAAAGGTACTCGAGGAAAGAGCACGATTTGGTGCCGGCTGTGAGAACAGCTTCCTCAACGGAGACGTACTGCTTCGCAAGAAGTAGGAACTTCGGTAAAACAAACCATTGTGTGCTTTACTATCTGTCTTGTGATCTGCTCTTATTATTCTATTATCTATGCATGCTTAGATCACTAGAGCACCTTTATCTGTTGCACACTAACTGAGTTTCCTCACCTGAGACTCAGTTAGCTCTTGCTAAAACTAGTACCTTTCTTGTTCACGTCATCTGATGCACTCACCTGACTCTCACACCTGAGACTCAGTTAGCTCTGAATATAACTTGTTCTACATCAGCTGAGTTTGCTATCTGAGTGTCTGGTGTTTATCTGATATATCTTGCTGAGTCTCAGTTACTTGCATCAGTTGCATATATTTTCTCTAGGATTGACCTATCTCCAGAAGAGAAACCCATTAGGCATTTTAATTTCTAGAGCCGACCTATTCACCCCCCTCTAGTCGACTCCTGAGATCCCTTTCAAGTGGTATCAGAGCCAGGTTGCTCATAATTGGCCTAACAGCCAGAGTCTAAAGGATGTCGAACTATGAGGGTAGAGTTCCTATGTTTGATGGTACTAATTATGCCTTTTGGAAGCGGAAGATGCAAATGCATCTTACTGCACTTGACCCAGATGTATGGAAGATTGTCACAACAGGTCTTGATGTGGTTGATGAGAGCAATCCCACTGATCAAGAGAAGATCAGCATCAAGAACAATGCTAGAGCTGCCAATGCTATCTATATGGGACTGCAAGAGCATGACTTCAACCGTGTCTGCACCTTTGAGGAAGCCAGAGATATATGGTTCACACTTCAGGCTATCTATGAAGGTAGTGACACGTTGAAGAGGTCCAAGAAAGATGTGCTGGAGCATGAACTTGACAACTTCCATTATCAACCTGGAGAGGACATCAATTCCATCTTCACAAGACTTACCATGATCACTAACCAGCTGAAAGCCCTTGGGTCCAACAGAGTGGAAGATGGAGATGTGATCAAGAAGTTCCTCTTTGTGCTTCCCAAGCCTTATCACACTCTGCGTCTGATGATGAAAGAAAAGGATGGCTTTGACAGATTAAAGCCCACAGATGTCCTTGGTAGGATGCTCACTCATGAGATGGAGCTAAACCACTCCAAGAAGCATGCTATCACCTCTGGGAAGAACAAGGACATAGCTCTCAAGGCAGTGGCCACTCACAGGGACTCAAGTGATGAAGAAGAAGATCCAGATGAAGAGATGTCCACTGATGAGGAGAATGAGCTTGCCATGCTTACTCGGAACTTCAGAAAGTTCTATCGAAGGAAGAAGTTCTCAGGCTCAGCTGATAGATTCAAAGGGAAGAAGCAACTCAGTGACAAGAAGTGTTTTGAGTGTGGTGACTCAGGACATTTCATTGCTGATTGTCCCAAAAAGAGCAAGAGACAAGAGGATGGCAAGTACAAGAAGAAGGAGATCATTGTCAAGAAGAAGTACAAAGAAGGGAAGCCTCCCACCTTCAGAAAGAAGAAGACCTCTGCTGCCAGAGCTTATGTGGGACAAGCCTGGGTCTCAGATGACTTAGAGTCAGAGGAGGAGTCAGAGGAAGAAACTGAGCTTGCTGGGTTAGCCATCTGTGTCTCAGGTGGATCACTCAGCAGCCCTACTGAGCCAGGAGAAGACTCAGTTAGGTCACTCAGCTGCACACCCGAGTCAGACTCTCTCTTCGACAAGGATGCAGATCCTACATATGCTGAGACTCCAGCCCTATGCCTTATGGCTAAAGGCAGCAAGGTAATGACTGAGGATGACTTCCCTGATTATGCTCAACTAATGGATATTCTTGACAGGACAGAGAGCTCCTTAGGAAAGAGAGAAAAGAAAACATCTCTCTCAGGGACAAACTAACTGACATGCAGGTGTCCCTTGATAATGCACAAGATGCTAAGGCAGATCTTGATGAGGAGGTTTACTTATTGCAGGAAGCTCAAAACAAACTTAAGCTATCACATGAGCTCCTAATCTCTGAGCATGATAAACTCAAAGAAACTTACTCATCTTGCACTGCTGTTACACCTGATGCAAATCCTCCTACTGTTATAGAAACTTGTTTAAACTGTGCATCTCGCATCAATGCTATTACTTCTAGTACAGTGTTTGTTGTAGATTCACCCAGTGAATCAAGCACTTCAACTGCTACTAACTCTGTTGATGCAGCAAAGTACAATGAGCTCAAGGAGGAGCATGAAGAGCTAAAAAGGCTCATGAGAATAGGCCTATGCAGTGCTAACATAGGCATGCAGAACTTTGCTAGGCTTCAGTCCACCTTAGTACTAAAGAATAATGGTACAAGGGGACTTGGTTTCACTCCTGCACTTATAAAGAACAAGTCTTCATATACTCCCTCTGCTACTAACAAGAAATACTTGCAGAATCACTTTGTTCCTCAGAAAGGGAAATATGATACTAACTCTCTTGCAGGAAACCATCGAAAGACAGATGGTTATGTGAAAATTCCCTCTAATCCAAGCTATGTGCTTAAGACAGGGAAAAAGGGCAAACCTGAGGCAATATATGTTGGACCCTGGAGTAGGTACAAGAAGGTACCAAGCATTTGGGTACCAAAGTCAGTAGTCACCTGTGTCTCAGGTGACTCACTCGGTTGGGTACCGAAGTCAGGGGAAAGCCACCTGTAACTCAGGTAGCTCACTCAGGTGCAATGCAAATTTGCTAACCCTTCCATCTGAGTTTGCAGGAGATAAGAATCTGAGAAAGATTCAGAGGTTCTCTAAGCTTTCTAAAGCCATAGCTGCTAAGAACCCTAATGTTAATCTTATTCCTGCTATTGATGCTTACAGTAAGAGACCTGCTAACTTGGGAACCAGAGCTATTTGGGTTCCTAAGTCTCGAAACTAATCGTGCAGGGCTCTGCCTCCAGTGGAACAAAATGGGTCATGGATAGTGGCTGCACACAGCACATGACTGGAGGCAAAGAGCAGTTCTCTGAGATAAGAAAAGATAACCTTCCTTGCAAGTATGTCAACTATGCTGATGATTCAAGAGGCAAGGTATTGGGTTGTGGTAAAATTGCTATATCTCAGGAACATTCTCTTACTGAAGTAATGCTTGTTGAGTCTATTTCATATGATCTTTTATCTGTTTCTCAATTATGTGATGCTGGAATGAAAGTCACATTTTATCCTAAAGAGGTCTATGTCCAGAAACTAACAGATGACTCACAAGTTTTCAAAGGCTATCGAGTAGATAAGCTATATCTTGTAGATTTTCAGGATCAAGAAGCAGCTGTGCCATGTTGCCTTATAGTCAAAGCTCAGTTAGGCTGGCTGTGGCACAGGAGGCTAGGTCATGTGGGGATGAGGCTGCTGAACAAACTCAGTAAAGAAGAACATGTCCTAGGCCTGAAGCAGATCCAATTCAACAAAGACAAGCCATGCTGTGCTTGTCAGGCTGGAAAGCAAGTTGGAAGCCCTCATCCACCCAAGAACATCATGACCACTACTTCTCCATTCGATCTCATACACATTGATTTGTTCGGTCCAACTACATATGAGAGCATTGGAGGTAACAAGTATGGTTTTGTTGTTGTAGATGACTTGTCACGTTTCACTTGGGTATTTTTCTTGAAGGACAAGTCACAGGTGTACAAAAGGTTCAAGCACCTCATTGTCAGAGTTCAAAATGAATGGAACATCAACTTGAAGGCAGTGAGAAGTGACAATGGGACAGAATTCAAGAACTCAAGAGTTGAAGCCTTCATGGACAAGCATGGGATTAAGCATGAGTTCTCTGGTCCCTATGCACCTCAGCAGAATGGAGTGGTGGAGAGGAAGAACAGGACCCTGATAGAGATGGCAAGAACACTGCTGAGTGAGTACAAAACACCAGCAAGGTTTTGGGCTGAAGCTGTGAATACTGCCTGCCACAACATCAATAGACTATATCTTCACCCACTCCTAAAGAAGACACCTTATGAGCTGCTGACCAACAAGAAGCCAAACGTCTCCTACTTCAGAGTATTTGGTTGTAAGTGTTACATTCTGAAGAAAGGCAAGCGTCTCTCTAAATTTGAATCCAAATCTGATGAAGGAATATTTGTTGGATATAGCTCAGAATCTCACACCTACAGAGTCTTTAACACCAACACCAAGGTTGTTGAAGAAGCTGTAGATGTGACATTCGATGAATCTAATGGCTCACAAGATGGGCAAGTTACTAATGATATTTCAGGGAAGGTAGATATACTTCACAAGTCAACAGGTGAAGTCAGGCCCCAAGTTGAGGAGCAAGCTTCATCTGGAGTTACAAACCTACCTGACCCAGCTGATGAGCAAGATGAAGTCAATGGCATTGAGTTCGAGTACAACCCAGCTAATGATCTATTGGACTCAGAAGCCTCCATGCACCCAGCTGAGTCTCAGGAAGAGCCAACTGAGTCACAGATTCACCCAGCTGATCCACATCCAGCTGTGACTCAGGTGGCTGACCCAGAACCCCCTGTGATCAGCAGGCTGCAGAAGGATCACCCTGTAGACCAAATCATTGGTGCCATTGATAGGGGAGTGACTACTCGTTCTCGTATTGCTAACTTTTGTGCTCACTACTCTTTTGTTTCCACCTTTGAGCCTAAAAATGTAGGTGAAGCTCTGTCTGACTCAGATTGGATCAATGCCATGCATGAAGAGCTGAACCAGTTCGAGAGAAATGAAGTCTGGTCTCTTGTTGAAAGACCCAAGGATCACAATGTTATAGGAACAAAGTGGGTCTTTCGCAACAAGCAAGATTCTACAGGCCAAGTGGTGAGGAACAAGGCAAGATTGGTTGCTCAAGGCTACACTCAAATAGAAGGCTTGGATTTTGGTGAGACCTTTGCACCTGTAGCTCGACTTGAAGCTATCAGGATACTTTTAGCTTATGCAAATCATCACAACATCAAGCTTTATCAAATGGATGTCAAGAGTGCCTTTCTCCAAGGTAAGCTTGCTGAACTTGTGTATGTAGAACAGCCCCCTGGTTTTGAAGATCCAAAAAGACCCCATCATGTATATGTTCTCCACAAAGCTTTATATGGTCTCAAACAAGCCCCTCGTGCTTGGTATGATACCCTAAAGGAGTTTCTTATACATAATGGTTTCAAAATTGGGCTTGTTGATACTACACTCTTTACTAAAGTTAAAGGCAAGGATTTATTTGTATGCCAAATATATGTTGATGACATAATATTTGGAAGTACTAACCGAATGCTAAGTGATGAGTTCAGCAAGATGATGATCAAAAGGTTTGAGATGTCCATGGTAGGAGAGCTGAAGTTTTTCCTAGGGCTGCAAATCAGACAACTCAAGCAGGGAACTTTCATCTCTCAAGAGAAGTTTGCCAAGGACATCCTCAAGAAGTTTGACATGGACAAAGCTAAGTCAATATCTACTCCCATGCAAACAAATGCTCATCTTGATCTGAACCAACAAGGTAAGTCCACTGATCAGAAGGAGTATAGGTCTATGATAGGTTCTTTGTTGTATTTGTGTGCATCTAGACCTGATATAATGTTGAGTGTTTGCATGTGTGCACGTTTTCAAGCTGATCCTAAGGATATTCATCGCACTGCTGTTCGTAGAATACTGAGATATTTGATTCATACCTCTGGGTTTGGTCTATGGTATCCTAAGGGTGCACCATTTGAGCTTGTAGGCTATTCAGATAGTGATTATGCCGGGTGTAAGGTTGACAGAAAAAGCACCTCAGGTACCTGCCAATTTTTAGGGCGTTCCCTTGTGTCCTGGAGTTCCAAGAAACAGAATTCAGTAGCCCTATCCACAGCAGAAGCCGAATACATAGCAGCTGGTGGGTGTTGTGCTCAATTGTTATGGATGAGGCAGACCTTGAAGGATTTTAACATATCTATGTCTCAAGTACCCCTCTTCTGTGACAATGAAAGTGCAATCAAGTTAGCCAACAACCCAGTCCAACACCAAAGATCCAAACACATAGAAGTGAGACACCACTTTCTAAGAGACCATGTAGAGAAGAAAGATATCCAACTGTGCCATGTTAGAACCGAAGCCCAGCTAGCTGATATTTTCACCAAGCCTTTAGATGAAAATAGGTTCTGTACCCTCAGGCATGAGCTAAATATCATGGATATCTCGAATGTGCAGTGAGGAAATGATGATACACGTGTACACATGATTGCATTTCTGGTTTTTCATTCTCTGCATTCTACATGAGTCAGCCACCTGAGTCTCGGTTGTACCTCAGGTGGGTTAAGGTCTTATAGATACCATGCTGATTTTGCATCTTATTGAACTCATGGATTCACCATTGGGTTAGATAAGTTGGATCTCACCATCTATTTCAATTCAACACAGCTTTAGCTTTGTATTGATTGATTGTTTGGCAAGCTGTGTTTGAAAAGAAATTCTCTCTATTGCTTTCATCTCTTATCCTTAAGCTCTCTCTGGTAATCCTATTGAAAACCTTGTCAGCTGAGTCTTCCACATGAGTCTCAGCTGAACACATTCAAAAATTCCGGAGAAAATTCCTAAGTCTGGAGCTCAGCTCAATTTCTCTTTCCTACCTGAGTCTCAGGTAGCAATCTAGCTGACCCTCAGGTGCCACAGGGCCACTCGGGATATAAAAACCCACCTCTGTAACGGTTCGCGCTAAACCCTCTTCAGAGTCTCAGTGCCCTTGCGCCCGTCGCCGCCATCTGATTCTCAACGATCGTGCGCTTCTCCGACGATCTTCGCTCTTTCCGAAGCTTCCCAAAGCTCTTCTGATTGTTTTGGCGCCTTCATCTCCAATCAAAATTCCAAATGTAAGTCTCCTCGAGCTGTTCTTCACGGAACTAGGGTGGTTTCCGCCTTAATGCGAATCCCAAGCTCTCGAGTAGCTTTTAGTTGTGGAATTAGGTAGAGATGATGTACCTTTAACCTCTAGAACGATTTCCTGCAATTCATTGTCCAGAATTCTCAAATTTCAGCAAGATTCGATAAACCTAGGTTGCTCTGCCACTCCACCTGAGTTACACAATTTATCTCACCTGAGTGTCAGGTAGCTAAGTCAGGTAGCATGAGATGACTTGTGAAACTCTCCTAAAAACATCCAAAAATGGCCAAATATTCCTGTTTTCTCTGCAATAGGATTATCTCTTATCTATTCTTTATCCTATCTCACCTATGCAGATGTCTGAATCAAGGAATGTGCCTGAGGATATAACTGATGATCTGCCCATTGGTCTGAGAACTCAGCTCCTAAGTCAGAAGCAGCAGTTAGAGTGGGAGGCAGAGCAGGCTAAAAGTCTTGCAAAGAAATTGGATGCAGAAGAAGCTGCACAAAAATCAGTAAAAGCGCCTATGTCACCCTCTGAGCTAGCCAAAAGAGAAGCTAGGCTCAAAGAGCTACAAGAGGAGAAACGTCAGATGGACATAGCTGCAGCTCAGTCAGCTCAAAGAATGAGAGAATTAGAAGCTCAGAAACCTAGCAAGGAAGAACAATTGAAGCTAGAGAGGAAAGCAAAAGCAGCTGAAAAGAAAGCCAAGCTGAGGAAGCAAAGAAGAAAAGAGCTGAAGAAAAGTTAAGAAGGCTGCTGAGAAAGAGGCAGCTATCAAAGTCAAGAAGGCTCCAGTAGTTGATACACTCAAAAGGACAAGGGCTGCAGGCAAGCCAACAGATTTATCCCTGAGCAAAGTGCCAAAGAAGCCAAGATCAGAGGCTGTGGTAGTCAAGAAGAAAACAAAGAAGCAACTCCAAGAAGAGGAAGAAGCTGTATGGAGAGTAGAAGCTCTTAAAAGACAGGAACACAGCAAACTTATAAAAAAAATGGCAAGACCTAACTGATAAGTTGCCTAATGCCACAGATGAGGAAAGGCCTCAAATGAAGGAAAGAATAGATGCCCTTGCAAAGCAAATCTTTGAATCACCAGATGTTCCAAAGAGTGTGAAACTCCAAAGAGAAACTCAGCTGAAGGACAAGGCAATCCATGAAGAACTCAAAAAGCTGCTGAAGCAAGAAGGAAAAGCCTCTGGACAAGAGAAAGCAGACCTGATCAAACAAATTGATCGTCTATTCCCTCAACTCTCAGAAGACTATAAGCCTCTCTGGACAAGGTTCTCAGATATCACTCTACAAAGGAGAATAGAGAATCACATGTTGGAGTTAAACTCTTGTGCTGATGAAGCTCGTAAGAAGCATCTACAAAATGAGATTGCTGAAACAAACTCAAGGATATTTTATGCATCCAGTTCTCAAGCACTTGATGCAGTGCCCCTTCAACAAGCCAGTGGTTCACTGCCTCAGCTGAGTAAGCCAGCCGAGTCTCAGGCGGCTGCATCAGCTGGACTAGAATTAGTCCTTACTGAAGTGGAACCTCAACAGAAAGCTGCCATAGAATCAATTGAAGACATTTTGGCTGAGCTTGACTCAAGAGAAAAAGAACTTGAGCAGACTATGGAGGAATCTATGGATAAGCTAAGATCATCTTTTGAAGAGAGTCACTAAAGCACTGAAAACCACTGAGCCACAAGCAGATCCATCAGTTGGAGTATCAGTGAGCATGGGTTCTGTATTTCAGTCTCTATCAGACTTAGAACCAGCTCAAGAAGAAACAAGACTTGAAGAGCAAGAAAAAGCAGTATCTTCTTCAGCACCTGAGTCAGTTCATAGGATGCCAACTGGGTCTCAGGCACAGTCAACTGAGGCTCAGTCAGAAGACTCAGATGACTCCTATTCAAGTCCAAGTGATCCTCATCCTCCATCTCCTCGCAAGAAGAAGCAAAAGCTGTCTGAATCAGATGAAGAATACCAAGAAGAAGAAGAGAGCAGTGGAAGGAAAGAGTCCGCAGAAGAATCAGACTCATCCCCCTCTGCATCTGACTCAGAAGATATCCCAGCTGAGACTCAATTAGAAGAGTCAGATGAGTCATTGGAAGACAAATATTCAGCATATCCAAAGGCTCAGAAGAAGATAAGAGTCTCCTGCCAGATTGGGTTCCAAATGAGAAAAGGAAGAAGTTCTTCCCTACAGGCTTTGTGCCTCCTCCTGTTAAGGGTGCAGTCCCTAAGCATGTCTCCAATTTCAAAGGATTGATGAAGACACCCAAGCACATAGTGAAGATCTTGAACATATCCATCTGTGCCAAAGGTGGAGGAACTGATGCCATATACAATCCAGTATGGAGAATTCTTGAGCTCATAGCAAAGAAAGAAAAGTTCGATGTGGCCAGATACATATTCTCAGAAATAAATGAGTGCCAGAAGAACAGATCTGACAAGATGAGATATGGCTCATATCTAATGCATATGATTCTCCAAAAGAACATCTTTAGCATCTTCAGTCTTCTCTTTTGACAAGAAAACATATCTCAGCAAATTCAGACCTCAGAAGGATGACCATGAAGATGAAGTTCCTTTCTACAACATCCTCAACTCATCTCAGTCAGGCTTTTCAGAGCCTCCAGAGCAAGCCACCAGAGTCTCAGTCAGACCACCTCAGCCAGCAGCTGATCTCCCAGCAGTCCTACCTGAGCCTCAGGTGTCTCCCACCCGAGACTCAGCTAAAGAATCATCTCCTCCTGCTGAGCGACAAGCATCGGTCTCTGTGAACCTTTCATCAGACAGTCTTCCTTTGGTTCAACGTCTAGACAATCCCGCAGCTATTGATGCTTTCATTAAACGGGTTGTGCCAGTACAGATCTCTGTTATCAAGAGGAGACAAGATGAACTGCAACAAGAAATGGCTCAGCTGAAATCTGAACTCAAGAGTGAGATGGCAGATCTCAAGGCCTCGGTCAACAGCAAATTTGATCAGATCCTATCCCTCCTGCAACCAAAGCCAGCTCCCTGAGGATCTTTTTCCTTCTTCTTCCTATCTCTTTTTAGTGCTTAGTGGCAAAGGGGGAGAGAGTAGGGAGAGAATAGCTTAAAAAAAGGGGAGAGTATTATATTCAGGGGGAGCAGTATGTAAAGGGGTAGACTAGACTGCATGTGTGTCAAGACATTCTATGTTCTGCAAAATAATTTTATCAGTCTTGAACACCTCGTTTTTGTATTGTATTGACTGTTATTGCTCAAATATATTGAAATACATTGATCTCTTTATCACATCTGCTCTGATCTGCTCTGATACATGATATTACTCTCTTTAGCTCTAATACATGCTCTATATTTGATATATTCATGACGCTCTGATATTTGAAATTTGTACTCAAGCATGCAATCCTTTCTATTATCTTGTTTGCTGAGTACTCCTCCAACATACCTGCTATTTCGCTGTGCTTATATTCTCAATTATGCTGTGAGAACCTGTGTTTGCATCAACTCTCCAATGTTTAAATCTGATCTGTACACTTGTATTCAAATGCAAAATCTCACTTGTGCACATCTTAAGGGGGAGTTGATGTCAAACAAGGTTAAATGCAATACTCTTTTTTATCTAAATGAATGTTTTAAAGGGGTTGCCACTAACCACCAAAAAAGGGGGAGATTAAAAGTGCATCCACTCCCATGGAGCTTGGGAGGATGGCTATCTTGCCCCAGAGTTTGGTTTTGATGGTTATTGGCAATCCTCACCTGTGTCTAATATTTGCAATGAGTGTGAACAGGGATTAGATGAACAGGTGAAAGCTGAAGTGAGACAACTGTTGATGATGAGCCCTAAAAAGAGCAAGGAACTGGGAAGGTCAGAAGGACCAGCTGAGCTAGGTTCCTGAGGCACAGTTGCGAGGAAGCCGAGGCTGTGCTCGAGGGCAAGCGAGGTGATGGTTGCTTGATGGAGTTCAAGGGCCGTGAATGCAAGCTTGATAAGTCCTGGAGGAGCTAGGAAGCTGGTGGATCAGGACCAAGGGTTCGCTGTGCGTCTACAAGGGCAGTCATCTTCGGTGAAGAAGCTTGGAACCAGTGCCAAGGGTCTAAGCGAGCTGGTCAGGGACTGTGGTGAGGTCATTGCTCTCTGGTCAGTTGTAGGCTTGTAGTGAGCCGGCCAGAGTTGTGCTCAGGTGCTGCCTGAGGCAACCGAGTCCACCTGAGTTTGGCATCTGAGACTCAGGTGGGTAGCTCAGCCGTGGCTAGTAGGTTACCAGAGGTGCACGTTAGCTGAGTCTCAGATAGGTTAGGTCTGGTGGCTCTTTGTCTGACGTGGCATGAGGGTAACGGCTAGCTGCCAGGGACCCTATAAATAGGGAACCTGGGGAGGTTTTCAACCTCGAACCTTTACCTAACCTTTGCCTCTAACCCGAAAGCAACCTGTTGAGAAAGAAAGAGCTCTAGGTCTCCAAGTGAGTGTTGCCTGCGTGCATCCATCGTGAGAGTGAGTTACTTAGTTCTTCAGGTGTAACCTTCGAGGTACTGGTTCCTCCAAGAGTGGGAGTGCTCTTGGAGTTGGTGAGCAAGCCAAGTCTTGTGTGGCTGCCACCAAGAGTCTGTGAAGGCGATTCGGGTCTGCCTGTCTTGCAGCAGCAAGATAAAAGGATTCCACACAAGAAAGGTACTCGAGGAAAGAGCACGATTTGGTGCCGGCTGTGAGAACAGCTTCCTCAACGGAGACGTACTGCTTCGCAAGAAGTAGGAACTTCGGTAAAACAAACCATTGTGTGCTTTACTATCTGTCTTGTGATCTACTCTTATTATTCTGTTATCTATGCATGCTTAGATCACTAGAGCACCTTTATCTGTTGCACACTAACTGAGTTTCCTCACCTGAGACTCAGTTAGCTCTTGCTAAAACTAGTACCTTTCTTGTTCACGTCATCTGATGCACTCACCTGACTCTCACACCTGAGACTCAGTTAGCTCTGAATATAACTTGTTCTACATCAGCTGAGTTTGCTATCTGAGTGTCTGGTGTTTATCTGATATATCTTGCTGAGTCTCAGTTACTTGCATCAGTTGCATATATTTTCTCTAGGATTGACCTATCTCCAGAAGAGAAACCCATTAGGCATTTTAATTTCTAGAGCCGACCTATTCACCCCCCCTCTAGTCGACTCCTGAGATCCCTTTCAAATAGGCTAATCCTTGAGAACATCTACGTGTGTGTGTAGCTTCGATCTTTGGCTTGATCTGTATAGCTCACGTCACTGTGACGACAGTGACAACTTGGGGTACAATTGGTCATTAGCCAATTTTGTCAGATAACTGGTGGTTAGCCATTATCACTCTTTGTGGTTATAGGTTGATCATCCGATCACCTCCTATCAGCCGCATGTGGATCGTGATTGGATATTGGGTGGTTAGCCCAATATTAGAATTGGCTTGGTCCTAACGGTACTTGGACAAGCATGACATATTAATTTCATCATCATAATTGGATATTGGGTGGTTAGCCCAATATCAGAAAGTGAATTGTCCTAACGATACTGGGACAAATATGAATGTCATTACAACTGTGTTCCACCTTCATTGTTGTCATGTCAGCTGCTACTACTTGATTGCACCTTATGCCATGCTACGTTTCATGTCACTAGCACTACTAAGTCTTGCGAGTACATTTGTATTTGTTATGAACCGAGATCACGTGTGATCAAACACATTAACTGTCATAAGCAGTTGCTCTGTGTCTTCTAGGAGACATGACTTTCTATTGTACTAACTACCATTGGTGGTTGCTAATGTCCCTTCCAAGGGACATGTCTCTTCTAAAGGATGTCTTTTCATCCTTTAACTTCCATTTCTTGGCATTGTATAAAGCATCAATAGCGAATGAAATGAATAAGGATGAAATGAATAAGGATCAATCTCATTCTTGTGTCCAAATGTTGTCGCTTTTCCTACTTACAATATGTTATGACGCACTTTGTCTCTCCAAGAGCGATTCCAAGGTTTCTTCTCCACAAAGAAGAGATGGTGCAAGATGGAATTTATGCAACCATGGAGCACTCTAGCCATCTCCAACAATCCAACGAGGAGCAACTCTGGCAAACTCATGTCAAGAACAAGGAGAGAAGATGAACTCCGACGAGTTCCCTTTTTCTCCAATGGTGCTCGAAACAACAGTACTCCTTGTTTTTCCTCTTACTCGCCCTCGCCCTTGCTGTCTTCTACAATGACCTCACCGCCCTCTGCACAAAAAGTGTCGTCATTGTCATCATTCCACCGACAGTCATTCCTTGGCCTTGGCTATGGCAGAAACATGCCACAGGGCATCTCCTTCCGTGTCCACGGTAGCGGTGGCTTCTTCACCGGTGGCCAGAGCACCAGCCATCGCACAGCGTACCCGCCGCCTTACCCTCATGGCAGAGGCAGCAACTGGTGCTCCGGCAACACGCCTTCGGCACCCATGGCGCACTGAACTAGCCCCACCGGCGGCAGCAGGTGGTGCCCCCTCCCGGCATCCCCTCTAGCGGTGGAGCCTGTGCCACGCGAAGTAACGGGGGTAGTGCATGAGCCTTCCTCGGCCGGCACGGCACAAGGGGGTAGCTGTGGTGACACCCGTATCCTCAATCCTTCAGCGGCCCGTGACTAAAGGCAAAGCCCATCCGGGCTGAGGGGAAGTAAAATTGCACTTTAGCCCCTCAGTTTAGCACATTTACGTAATTTCAGCATCAGTTGAATAAAACAACCATGAAAGTGTTTTTAAGTCCTCTGGCCTTTAGGATATTACATATATCTATATGTATTCTGAATTAGCTATGTATTACCTCCGTAATACTATTATAAAATAGTCATTCTTGTTACGCATTTTATTTATTGTTTGCAATTATTTTCTTTAACATTATAAATTGCAAATATCATATTTTCTGCTCTTTAAATTATTTAGCCCTCAAATTTGCTTGAATAATTTGCAGAAATTTATGCAAAATTACGCATATTCTCGTGATTATCTTCTATAATCTTTGGCGAAGCATAAGGTAATGAAGTCTATGTCGTTGGCAACGATTGCAGTAAGCAACGGAGTCCATGTTGATAGCTGCGATTTATTCGTCCATTATTGCGAGGTCTACACCGCATTATGGTGACTACGTTCAACGTGCCTAACCAAAATTAAGTCAGTACAGAGACTATATTTTTGGCTGTGACTGTAACATTGCCCATTCCCTCAGGAATGGCATCCAAAATATTAGCAGCAACGGTGTCGTCTGTTTTTACATTGAAGATCTACACTTATGGTCATTAAGAATCATCTTGAACTCAGTTTTGCGCAACTTTAGCATCATCAATTTAATTTACTCTCATAGTAAATTAATAAGTGCATGATCATTTCATGCGGGACATGGCTGACATTTTCCTAAAAGAAAATTCAATCAACTTGCACTAGATGAGAGTAATTATTTTACATGGGATATGGGCGTCAAAATCAATTTATCGGTCTGTGGCCTTGTCTCCACCACAACTCCACCTCAAGTATACACCTTGGTTATCCCTGAGATAGCCAAAAATGCAACTTTGCATTTTTACGGTATCACCTCCACTCAGATTTTAAAACTGAGTATTTAATGAGGAAGACCCAGTGGCTCTATGGACCTCCCTCAAGGAGCGTTATGATCAACAAAGAGATGTCATGCTGCCTGAAGCATAATGCGAATGGCGGCCTTCAAGTACGTTGTTCACAAGATCAACAAGTTGAGATTCTACAATCCAGCAGTTTTAGATACAGATCTGATTGAGAAAACCTTATGCATTTTTTTAGTGCAATACTATCAACACAAGTATACAAAGTATTTTTGAGTTGATATATACTTTACTTCAGATTGAAGAACATGATAAGATCCTCATGAAAAATCATCACAATCACCCTACAGATGCTATGCCACTACCTGAAGCACATGCTAACACTCAAAATAAATTATGTGGTTATTGGGGTACTAAATAATCCTATATGGGCCAGCTCATTAATGTCCTACGTGGTGCCTACATGATTCAAGACAAGTCAATAAGTCTAAGTCAAGAGATTAAGGGATGCATAAAGGAATTTATTCCACCATAGACCACACTCCTTCCCACCTTCCTAGTCCACCGTGGACTCATGGACCAACTTTCCCAAACTACCCCTCCACTTCTCATCCCTCAAGGGTAGCCATGGTCTTTTGTCATGGACCCCTTGCCTATATAACCCCCCATGGGGGGATGTAAAATAAAACCCCATAAATGAGAAATCTCATGGGGAGAGGCCTAGAGCTCCAAGTCCTGCACGGGGAGCTCTAGGAGTGACTTCGGGAAGTCCTGAACGGCCCAAGTCACTAGCCGAGTCCCGCACGAGACGCCTCCCTCAACATAAGAGTAGGCCGCACTCCATGAGACGGTCAAACCTATTCAAAAAATATCGAAGTGTCGCATATTGTCGAGTGTACGACGACCTTCTCATAAGGTCATCGTACGCGGCCCATTACTATCGCACTCTGACCATCAAGCTATCGACACCCCCTCATCTGTGTTGTTTCTACTACAACAACAGTGGCACCGTTCGTGGAGAACCTAGCCAACGTGAAAAGCTGTGGCCCCACCTAAACAAACTTCTGCCGAAGCCGAGGCATCGCTCACCCGAAGCAAAGACGCAATGACTCGAGGGTCCAAAAAGAAAAGTGGCACCTCGGAGGCGACAGAGGATGACCACTCCGACGCCGGACGCATCGAGGATGTGGAAGGAATCATTCAGACTAACTCTCTTGCCGCCGCGCTACCCATCATACCGGAAGGCGAAGAACTCCTCGAGGGCCTGCCTCTTGGAGCTCGTCTTGACACTCCAAGAATCCCTGACGACAACTCAAGGAGACCCGATGAGCTCATTACTAGATCAAGAATGCTTGCAAGCGCAGAACTCCTCGACTTTGGTGCACTTCGGGCTTTGCTCGAGGTCCCTCAATCAAACACCGTAGAGACTTCTGCCACGCCACACTTCCAGAGTCAAGTCATGATCCTACCAACTCCGCAATCACAAACACCTCTGTCCAACCTCATTAGGATGGATCAAGCGGCATCACGAGAGTCTAAACTCGCGCACGGAAGGGAACCGATGCTCAACGCGGTTTACTTTCCACACTTACCACCTATGGCACACGCGGCCGTCATGGGTGGGGCACCCTGGTTCAACCCCTTCCGGGACCCGCCTACGCCGGCGCACCCCAGGGCATGGTATCGCCAGCAATGAGGTCGTCGCTCCCCAAGTGCCGAGACAAGGAGTCCACCGCCCGGAGGTTGCGTCACAAGGCATCCAAGACCGCCCAAGCCGGAATGCCCTTCAAGGAAGTGTCATTCAGAACATACATGGCAATGGTCGTGGGCAAAGCGTCATCAACCCCCGCCAAGGTAGACACGGCCAGCAAGGAAGCCAAGTGCATAGTCGCAACACACGCACTTTTCAAGAGGAACAGGTGGTAGAGTCTGGGACAGTCGCAACCTTAGGGAAACGTTGGCACGATCACTCCCACTCATCAAGAAGGTCCTGACACTGTTCGCCTTGCTCGTCCTCTTAGGCATGGCATGGTATTTAGATGACAACAATAATAATGCAATTCAATTAAGCAGAATAAACTAAAGACAATATATCTCTAGCATCTAGTTCATGAATTATAAAGTATAAACCATTCAAGCAAGCTAACAACTTGACAAATCATCTGAGGAATCATCATGACTAGATCTGAAGTTGCATGAATAGCGTCATTGCAAAGCATCAAAATTGCTACCGACAAGTAACAATTCATCAATATTAACACTAGAGCTGGGCTACTACCAAAATACTCTATCAAGTGTTCAAGATATTGGCTCCAACCAATATCTGATTCCAATCAAAACCAACACATTTTAGTCCCTCTAAGCCCTCCTAGGCTTCGAGGGATTCCAGGATGAGTATAACTACCTGCATCCCGAATTGAGTGCAGTTGAGGGAAGGGCTACTACCCTTACCTCGAATGAAAGTATCTCGATAAGGCAAGTGTAAATGGTTGGTCGACCATTACCCTACCTGATCCTCATCGACCATACCACGTCGGCTTAAGGAGGGATCCCATTTCTAGCATCATGCGAGCTGCTACCTGTCAAGTCCCCAATGAGGATCCTCTCCCGTCTCTCGCATCTTTCTGGGGTTCAAGTGGTCAGTTAAGTGATTAAAAGCACATCAATGCTGATCATACACACAAGCAACCTACTTATGCTAGTAGATAGATGCAACACATACATCATTTCAAAATATTTCGAACTACACGTCATTAATTAACCAATGCATAGGAAAAGATAATCAGAATATTTCCAACAAGCGAGCATGCTTGCCTGGCTATCCGAGATCGTAAGTTTGGTGAAAAATAATTTCAAGATCACCTGCGTTGCCCGATCCTATTGAAATGATCCGAAAGACCGAATAAAAATGATGGGAGGGACATAAATCAAAACCAACAATAAAATATATGGAATTATGCATGAAATGCATATTAAAATGTAGGAAATTCTATTGCGAAGCTAACGCAATTTGAATCATTTAGTTTGGAGTTCTATAATTCAAGTTGTAATGTTTTTAAGGTGTTCACGGTTAAACTTGAGAGTGATTTATAACTTTTAAATTATTCATAGTGGTGGCATGTGAGAGCATGATGTCATGATTATATACTGGTCCTTCGCCGAATTGTGACACCAATCATTTTAAGTTTAACTGTTAAGCTAGATTCTCTAGTATTCATGTTTACTATTAAGCCTAAAGGGGTAATTTAGTTATTTCTGAAATGTATAACTACAATATCATGCAAAACAGTGGCATCATTAAATTCTAAAAGTATAAAGATGAATTTAGGTGAAAAAATCATTTCATTTGGACTTCGTATGCATTTTCTACGAGTTCTACAAGTTTAATCAAATTTAGCGTCTTCTTCTCAGTATTGGAAATAATTTTACATTAAATTAGAATGTCTCTACTGAAAATGGCATACTTTGTTAACTAAACTAAATAGTGGTCAATTTGGCTCTAACATTAATTAAAGAAAATGATTAATCTTTATTGCTGATCATTAGAACGGTGTCTTAAGGATGTTTGAAAACATCAGTTGTTAATTAACTACTCACTTGCTAACAATATATTTCATGGATTGAGTCCACTGATCAGATACAGGTTAGCCCATGATATAATCTGTGCATTTATCAAATGAACTAACCACTGGTTAGTGAATATTTGGAACATTTCAAAATGTTCAGACTTAGTGAGGTGAGCTAACTGTTAGGCATTAGTGCAACTAGAGCATTAATCAGCTCATTAATTTCTTAGTCAACCCATCGATGCCTTGATTATGGCTTCAACTGAAGTTACACGTGAGGCATTGTTAATATGCCGGATCAGTATGCTTACTACTGAATTAGTACTGCCCAAGATAATGCAACAGTGCAGTCCTTGGCTTATCAAATGTGTATAAGCTATGTATATATACGTTAGTGTACCAAATTAGCTTATCCTGCATGTAATAGTATTAATTAGTTAATCATCTCCATCATTATCACAATGGTTACTTCTTTTCCTGGCGTAACCAGTGATTGCAGTAGCTAGTTATTAGACAGGTATCAGAGGCACTAGTTAGCCAATCATCAGAGTACCTAGTTGTTATTAACCAAAGCATGAAGCTAGATGGACAGTATTTTACATGAGGTGATTAATTAGTGAACAAACATTGGTTTACCAGTGATGCTAATTATTCAAACAAGCTGTACCAGTCGGCCATACATCTAAATGATGCATCAATTAAGCTGATTAGTTGTATTACGTGAGCTTTAGTCAGTAATTAATCAAAATGAGTAGCAGGAATTAGTCGGTTATTGAAGCTTAACCGCCTTTTACTGATCCTAACAAAAGAAATAACGATCTCCGTCGGTTGAGCAGTAGCTCACCCCGACTTGACGGGGACGGGAATGGCTTGGCTTGGGATCGTCGAGGCTTGGGCACCGTGGAAGAAGAGGACCTGCACTTGTGTTAGACTTCGGCTCGGTCGCGACGGTGTAGGAGCAATGCTTGGAGGGGAGGGCGGCTTGCGGTCGTGGGGAGGAGGACTGAGGCGCTCCACGGTGAAGGGGAGTTGCCAGTGCCTTGGAGAAGGCCGAGGTTAGTGGCGGTTATAGATGGCGGCGTCCGTCGATGGCGGAGCCTCCGGAGGCGGGGGAGGCTTCAGGTGAGGCGGAGCTGCGGGAGTAGCCTCGCCAAGGGCGGCGCATCGGCGGAGCAATTGGGGGCTCATGCCCGGTTGCTGACTTCGGTGCCGGGGAAGAAGAGGCGCAGAGGTGAGTGCGGTGGCCTGAGCTCGGGCTGACGCTGGAGGTGGCATCGCCGGTGGTGGAGCTCGAGGGCGAGCAGCGGTGAGGCTCAGACGCAGGGGCGGCAGACCTTAGCGCTAGCGTTGAGGGAGACGGGAGCTTCACGGTGGCTTGGAGCGGGCTCGGTGGGGAGCAAGGTCGGGGTTGTGGTAGCTCCAATGGCGGAGGGCGGCGGCGCGTGGTATGGAGGACGGCGAACACTACTACGGAAAGGCTCATCCGGGACGTGTCATCTCAGTCGGGCAAAGCTCAACCGCCTCTGATTCACTCATCACAAGTGGGTTGCCACGGGGACCGTCTCTGATGTTGATGTTGTGTCCCCAGATGGAAACATCCGCGGTTTGGAGCCGAACTGCCTCAGATGAGTCATCTGAGGCGGTTTGAAAAGGAACCGCCTCTGATATAGCGTCATCTGAGGTGGTCCGATAACGAACCGCCTCAGATGTAACATATATCACAGGCGATGTGCGGTGAACCGCTTGTGATGACTATTCGAGGGATATCACAGTCGGCTTAAGTGATCCAACCGACTGTGATAAATGTCGCCTTTATAAGCAGCATTTTCGGGAAGTCTTTTAGGGTTTCCTTAATCTGTTCTGTTGGGTGGCGGCTGGTTCGGGTAGGGGCGATTTTGAGGCGATTTTGAAGGGAGGGAGAGTGGATGCTGAGGAGTAATTGCATTGGACATTGAAGAAGGTTAGTACTACTTGCCCCTTTCTCCCTATTTTGCTTTCATTTGGTTGGATGAGATAATTAGGTTTTGTTGTTTGGAGATGATGAAGTGAAAATTAATCATATGGTCAGGATCTTTTAATATGTGCTAGGTAATAAGTCTCTTGCATATGTATTGTGTAGCATTATGTGCGAGATGGATCGAAGTTGGATGTATCCCGAGAACCGTGTGACCCAAGAGTACATTAATGGTGTAGATGATTTCCTATTAGTAGCACGAGACGATATGTTGGCAAAGGGAGCCAAATTTATGTGTTGCCCGTGCTATGATTGTAAGAACGAGAAGATGTTCAAGGAGAGAAACCAGATACAAGATCATTTGATTCGTAGGGGTTTCGTAAGTGGATATACACGGTGGACCAATCATGGCGAGGTGCACATAATTTTACCGAGTGGAGATGAGGCGAGTAGCAACGAAGATGATGTCGACGGTGAGTCCGATTGCGAGGAGGATGGAGATATGCAGCCGGCCGATAATGAATTGGAGGAAATGTTGCGTGACGCAGAAGGAAACGACCTAGAGGGGAGACAATACGAGCAATTCCTGGGCTTGATGGAGGACTCAAAGAAACCTTTATTTTCGGGTTACAAGGCAAAATATACAAGATTATCAACTGTTCTTGAACTATTCAAATTGAAGGCAAGCAATGGTTGGTCCGACAAAAGTTTTACCTCTCTCCTATTACTCATGGCAGACTTGCTTCCATAGGGAAACGAGATGCCCACGAGCACATACAGAGCAAAAAATATTCTTTGTCCTCTAGGTCTGGAAATAGAAAAACTCCATGCTTGTAAGAACGACTGTATCATCTTCCGTAAAGAGTATGCGAATGTACATGTGTGTCCAGTATGCAAGACATCCAGATACAAGTAGCTCGATGTTCAAGGTGATGAATCAGAGGGTGTCGAAAGCAGAAAAGGACCGCTGGCAAAGGTAGTGTGGTATCTTCCTATTGTTCCGCGTCTGAAGCGTTTGTTTGCAGACAAAAAACACGCGAAACTTATGAGATGGCATGCCGACGACCGTAAGAAAGATTTCATGCTAAGACACCCCGCTGATTCAATCCAGTGGAGAAACATCGACATTAGGTATCCAACGTTTGGGGCCGAGTCGCGAAATGTATGGTTCGGGTTGAGTACGGATGGAATGAAATCCCTTCGGTAGCATGACCTGTCGTCATAGCACCTGGCCGGTGGCTATGTGCGTGTACAACCTCCCTCCTTGGCTTTGTATGAAGCGAAAGTACATCATGATGGCCATGCTAATCCAAGGCCCGAAGCAACCTGGAAATGATATTGATGTATACCTAGCACTCTTGATGGAAGATCTTCAGACTCTATGGAACGAAGGGGTTGACGATGTATGGGATGCCGACAAAAGGGAACACTTTACTTACGCGGCCTCCTGTTCTGCACCATAAATGACTATCCTGCCTATGGTAAACCCGTCTGGTCAAACCACTCACGGAGCTAACGCTTGCTGTCAATGCTCGGATAATACGGCAAGTGTGTACCTCAAGCACTTGCACAAGACAGTGTACATGCGGCACCATAGGTACTTGCGAAGGAATCATCCCTACCGGAATCTCAAAAAGGAGTTTGATGGCACAATAGAGGAGGGAATGGCTCCAAAGCCTTATTCAGGAAAGGAGGTCTACGATATGGTGAAGGACATTGACGTAGTTCTCGGTAAAGGAATCCCATTGAGAAAGGGCATATGGAAAAAGAAGTCAATTTTTTGGAATTTACCTTACTGGGAATACCTAGAAATTCGCCACTGCATTGACGTCATGCATGTAGAGAAGAATGTATGTGACAGCTTGTTTGGTCTGTTATTGAACATCCCTGATAAAACAAAGGACGGTGTGAATGCAAGGCTTGACATGGTCGATATGGTCATCAGACTTGATTTAGCACCCCAGAAATCTGAAAAAGGTCGAACATTCCTTCCACCTGCAAGTTACATCCTGTCAAAGGCTGAGAGAGCCGAACTTTGCAAGTGCTTGCATGGTATTAAAGTTCCATTCGGTTACTCCGCTAGCATAAAGAAACTTGTGTCCATGAAAGATTTGAAATTGCCTGGAATGAAGTCTCATGATTGTCATGTTCTGATTACACAAATGCTCCCCATTGCTATTCGAGGCATTTTGCCCACAAATTTTAGAGAGACAATCATAATGTTATGCCAGTTCTTTCAGGCAATAACCCAAAAGGTCATCGACCCCCTTCAGCTAGATGCTTTGCAACAACGATTGGTGGTAACTCTATGTCATCTTGAGATGTATTTCCCACCGACATTTTTTGATATCATGCCGCATCTCATGGTTCATCTCGTCAGAGAGATTAAGATGTGTGGCCCTGTCTTTCTTCGGAGCATGTACCCGTTTGAAAGATATATGGGAATTTTGAAGTCCTATGTACGTAATCGATCCCGCCCAGAGGGGAGCATTGTTGAAGGCTATGCAACCGAAGAGGTCGTTGAGTTTTGTTTGGACTACATGTCGAAGTGAAACAAATTGGCGTACCTGAATCACGCTATGCTGGGAGGCTACAAGGAATCGGTACTCTTGGAGCAAAACGAATCAATCCCGATCCGGATGCACTTGCGAAAGCCTTGCAACACATGGATGTGGTATCTCCCTACATCACCGAGCACTTTGAGTTGGTACGGAAACAGAATCCGAATAAATCTCAAAGATGGATCACTATACAACATAACTCGAGGTTCAATCAGTGGCTACACGACCGAATCACCAATAGCTCATCCATCGATGATATGCTTACTTGGTTGTCAAGAAAACGATCATACACGAAGGCTCAAGATGCAAAAAGCTCATATTAGAACAGTGGTGTCCGTATAGATGCTGTAGATGGTGTCGCCCATGAAGCACGACCATACTATGGGTTCGTAGAAGAGATATGGGAGCTCGACTACGTGAAGTTCAAGATCCCCGTATTCGGTGCCGTTGGGTGCATCTTTCCCATGTGAAGGTTGACAGTTATGGCGTGATTACCGTGGACCTTGGTCGTTGCTTATGCAAGTGAACCATTTGTGCTTGTAAAATATGTTCACCAAGTCTTCTACATAGTCGATCCATCCAATAAGAAGCGTCATGTCGTAAGGAATGGAAAGAGGAGTATCGTCGGTGTCGATGAAGTGGTCGATGAGGATGACTACAACAGATTTGGCGATATCCCTAATTCGGACCAAGTGACGTGCGAAGAAACACAAAGTCATGACAACGAGACCTACATCCGCAATGATCATCATGAATGTCTTATTTTCAAAGGAAAAAGGCAAGTGCATGATTAGTGATGTGGGTGCAGGTTGAAATGGTTATGTATGCTTGCATTGTGTTGAAATGAGCACTTGTGTAATGTGAAACCTTTATATGTGCTGTGGGATTATGATCCTTATGTAATGTGAAATCTTTCTATGTGCTGTGGGATTATGATTCTTGTGTAATGTGAAATCTTTCTATGTGCTGTGGGATTATGATCTCTGTGAAAACTTTGCGTAAATGTTGAATGTTATTTGAACTGTCGTATAAATCATATGAAAACTGATGTTTTTCCCTAAAAACAGGACATCTGTGTCTGGCTAAAGGACATATCAGAGGCGGTTTCGAGTCAAAAAACGCTTTAGATACTTACATCAGAGGCGGGTTTATACTACAACCGCCTCTGACGTGTTTACATCAGAGGCGGGTTTTATGTAGGACCGCCTCTGATATAGGACCACATCAGAGGTGGTTTTAGTATAAACCCGCCTCTGATATAAACACGTCAGAGGCGGTTGTAGTATAAACCCGCCTCTGATGATGTTCCTTTATATATCGTGCACTTAGGGTTTTTTCAATCCCGCTAGTTCCGAACCTTGCCCCTTCGAATTCACCGACCCATCCTCCCGTGCCACCCCGACCTCCCCGACGCCCCCGCCCCGGCCCGACCTCGCCGCCCCGGCCACCCCCACCGCCCCGGCCACCCCGACGCCGCCCCAGCCACCCCCGCCGCCCCCTTGGCCACCCCGACGCCGCCCCGGCCTCCCTGGCCACCCCGACGCCGCGTTGACGCCGCTCCGGCCACCCCGACGCCGACCTTCCCGCTCCTCCCCACCACCGGCGTCCCCGAAGCTCAAGGTATCATAGCAATTCGACATTTAGATACATCTTCACTATGCATTTCGTTGTGTTGATATGTGTGTGTGCTATCTCTGGATTCCATGTTAGTTCTTGTTGTTTATTAGTTGTTGGAAATCGGTGTGTATGTGTGGCTGTTTATTAGTTGGTGATATGGATATGTGTGTGTGCTATCCATGGATGCTCTGTGATTTTGTTACTTTTGTGTGCTTTTGCTCTTCAGTATGTGATAATGAAGTTGCTTAGTTGGCTAAATTGCTTAGTCGTCTTTATCTTTTAAATTAGCCGAGTTATTCTCAAAGTATGAAAATTGGTGTTATTCTAGTTTGACCTTAACAGTAATTGTCGAGATGTCGGACGCGCATTCTTCTTCAAACTCGCCGTCCTCTACGTCGCCGCCGCCTGCTTCTTCGCCTACCCAGTCTTCACCCAAAAAGGTCAAGAAGATCAGGAAGCCCAGAACCATTTCACAAAGACCCTTGCGACGCATGGTAATCACTGAAATATCAATGCGATCTGGGGCAACGAAGAAGCCGAAGAAAGTGGCTACCAAATTCTGAACTTTTTGCGGGATTCTCGGGCGTGAGAAGGTGGACATCCGGATAGATAACTGGAAGCTAGTCACGGTTGAGATGCAAAATCAATTGATGGCGGATATAAAGGAGTGGTTCCAGTTCCCTCTAGAATTTGAAAAAAGCATCGAACGAGCCGCGTTCACGAAAATCTCGAAGGCTTGGAGGAGGTTTAAGAGCGAGCTCACAACTAAATTCATAAGGACGGGACAGAGTCCATTCAATCAATATGGCTTCTTGGATCCAGAAGTCTATAGAAGATTTGTTGAGATGAGGTCCACTCCTGAGTTTGACCGTCTCAGTGCAAAGCAGAGGGAGTTGTCAGCTAGAAACAAGCACCCACATCACCTCGGCATAGGGGGATACGAACAGGCCGAGGAGAAATGTGCGCGTGAGGACCAACTAGCAAGGGCGCAGAATGTAACCCCTCCATTTGCAGGCCTGCAAGGGCGGGCCCATTCCTGGTTAAGAGCTCGTGCCAAGTCTGACCCTTCAAGCGGCACCACAAAATTTCTGAATCCCGCAGATGAGGAAGTCGCACAACGCATGGTATAACTCACTCACTTTAGTCCTTACGAACGTAAAGAATAGAATTAGTAAAAGTTATAGTACTTAAGTTGGAATTTCTTCTTGTAAGTCGAAATGAGTTCTCAGCCCTCACAAGGTGAAGTGGTTGTGTCATCACGGACACAAGACATCCTCACCACTGCACTGGGAAACCCCGAGCACCCTGGTCGCACACGAGGCATAGGAAGTGCTGTTCCATGGCGCCAGGGATTCCCCGAGACTGAGGAGGAATACGAGCGCAGGAGGAGGGCTAGGAGGAGCCAGACGCAGTCTCAAACAACACAGATAGACCACGCTGCCATGGAGGAGCGTATAAGAGCAGAGGTATCGAGGCAGGTGGATCTTATCAAGGAGGAATTGAGGGCACAGTTCGCCCTTGGTGCTGCAGCTGCGAGCCCCGGCAACCGTCGAAGTAGCTGCGCATCCGGTGGTCTGGTTGGAGATGAAGGAGGCAGCCAAGGGTTACCGGTGGAGTGTATCACGGTAACAACAATAATCCTATTTGTTGTCGCATGTTCAATTGTACTATGAACATGTCTTACGAAATCTTCACGCTATTTTCTAGAAACCAACTCGATGCAAGCTCATGGCGAGAGTGATGGGTGACAATCTCCTTGATGCTGCTTTTGGGGTGGCACATCCTTCGCAGCTGGGGAGTATGGTGCACTATGTGCCCCTTCGCCCTAACTTCGTGAAGGTTATGGTGGACTCCGTTATTGATGGTTTCAAGGTCCTACCAGTGCCCGTGCCCGTACCTGACGAGATCACCGTCCTGCAAGACTCCGTTGGCACCTTGATCCAATGGCCGAAGAAGGACGTCGTCCTATTGGACCACACCGTCCTGCAAGACTCCGTTGGCACCTTGATCCAATGGCCGAAGAAGGACGTCGTCCTATTGGACCAGCCTTCATCGCAGTCGGCATCACAGGCGTGCAAGAAGAATCCGACACCCATGGAGCTTGTAGCGGAGACCGTGCATGAGGACATCCCTGACGTCGTCGAGTCAGTTGCACCGCCGGGAGAGGAGCATGCCATTGTGGCAACAACTCACCAAGAAGAGGCAATTCCAAAGCCTTCAGAAGAAAAGGACAGAAAAGGTCAGAAGAGAAGCAGGACCAGCAAGAGCACGAGCACGAGCATGAAGAGCATGAAGAGTGCGAAGAGCATTAAGAGTGTCAATCCACCATCTCCTGAGAAGATGCAGTTGGCTGTCAAATTCGTTAACGGAGAGCCAATGGTGGCGGAGCATGAGTTGAATTCCTTGTCAATAGCATGTCAGAGATTGCACCAATGTTACATGAAACAGAGCAACATTCTTCGAGGAGACACCGGAGGCAGGCTAGTCGGCATCAAGGTCAAGTTTGGAGAGGAGCACTTGTGGCACCAAGACCTCGATGGGCTGTTCTATGTGTTCTTCGAGGACTTGTTTGATCTGTTAAGACTCGACGCCCTCGAGCAATCCCTCTTGAGATGCTGGACATTGTAAGTCTGCTCACTCGGATCATAATCGTAATATCTACATATGTTATGCTAGTTATAATATCGTCCTACAATTTTTGTAGATACATGTATAACAAGGCCAAGACGCTCAAGGAATCGGTTGGTTTCCTTGACCCATGCAAGGTCACGGACCAAGCCATTGCGGACAACGAATAATTCGTGCTGCAATATGTTACAAAGGCGTTGTTGGCTCAAAAGGATAAGAATACTTCATGTTTCCATACAAACCTGGGTATGTGTTCCGCTATTTGGTTTTTTCAAACCAGATCAACATTTTGTAGTACCCATGACAACACATCTATATATGCAGCTTCCATTGGGTTTTGATAGTCCTCGTTCCAAGAAGAAACAAGGTGATATACCTTGATTCTTCGAAAAATTCTACTCGCGACTTCAAACCCATTAGGCAAATACTTGACAAGGCATTCTTGGAATTTCATGCTCGGGGAGGGAAGGGCAAAGGATCCAAGTTATCGTACAAATTTAACTTTCCGGTAATATATATGTTATCATATCACATCTCCGCTAAGTACCGTTCCAATGTATCTAACAATACATTCCTTTCTAATTGCAGTGCAGACAACAGGTTAAAGGAACTAACACTTGTGGATTCTACGTTTGCCACCACATGGAGAAGGTTATGAGTTTCATCACAAGGAAACAAGATATCAAGGTTTGTTATTTTTCAATATATATTCATATATGTATTTGCATGTCAGATAATTTGTCCTCTCCGTCGTTTGTGAAAGATTTGGAAGGTAGAAGATGAGGGAGGCCCAGAAGATGATCAAGCATTGCTAGTGCGGATTAGAGGGATTTTTGCATTCTTCATGAACACACAAGTCCTAAACCCTCAAGGCGATTTCTATGGTGGAGGTGTAGCGGACTAGCTTTGTCTCAAAACTTGTGATAATTTCAGAACTTTGTGATTATTTCAGAACTTGTGATTATTTCAGAACTTGTGATTGTTGGTTGTGAACTGTGATATGTGTATTTGCTTTATTGTGATGTGATTATTGGCTGTCAGTTGCTTTATTATATGAATCTGCCATTATATATGTGCATCTGTCAATTTTCAGAGGGCATGGCTAGCAAAACCTGAGGCTAGCCCAAAATACAGGCTAGTCATGCCCTCTGGACGTAGACATCAGAGGTGGGTGAAACAAGAAGGCCGCCTCTGATGGCATCATCAGAAGCGGTTCAAGGAAAGATCCGACTCTGATGACTCAGTCGAAGGCCTGGCATGACTCGGTCATCAGAAGCGGTCCATGGAAAAGTCCGACTCGGATGACAAAGCCATCAGAAGCGGTTCGGTCATCCGGCCCGCCTCTGATGACATATACATCTGAAGCGGTTCGGACATATGGCCCGCCTCTGATGACATATACATCAAAAGCGGTTGGGGAATGTGGCCCGCCTCTGATGAATGAGTCATCACAGTCGGGTTTTTAGCAACCGACTGTGAACTTAGGGGTCATCAGAGACCATCTCTCACAGTCGGTTGGGCGAACCGCCTCCAATGATCATTTTCAACCGCCTCTAAAGGCATGTTTCGTAGTAGTGGAAGAGGGAGGCAGCGAAGAGCTGCGCATGGAGCCGAGGATGAAACCCGGTGGAGAAGGGAGAGGTTTTTGGGGAGAGTTGGTCGGCCGAGCTTCGGCTGCAGAGGGGTGAAGGTGACCTGGGCGGTGGTAGCTCGGATCCGCAAGTGGCAGGGCAGTACGAGGCGAAAAGCGGAGGCATAGGAGAGCTCTCGGCCAGGGGCGGCGCCGCGCTCGGACCACGATGGGGGAGGGTGAGCGGTGGAGTGCGGCAGTTCTTAGAGAAATCGGCAGGGGAGAAAATGGGAATGGAGAAAGGCTGCTGACTTGCTATGTGGAGAAGGGGGGACTGCGGGTGGGTCCACGACAGGTAAGGAGAGGTGAGGCCTTTTTCTTTTTATTCATTGCTTTGGTGTTTGTTTTATTTCTATCTCATTTTAGAGTTAAAGATTTAGCACCAGTGAGTTCAAGCATGCTTACAAAAATTTGTAAAGATTTGTAGTTCTGAAATATGGCCTAATTGTACTCCACAACTTGTATTAGTTCAACTTGATTTTTAGACTATAAGAAATTCAGAGATGGTTATTGGGCCATAAATATTTCTTTGCAACCCCTATTAGGGTAGAATAAGCTATGTTGGAGGGCCCTTTTGATTATAATTGCAAACTGGTCCGCACAAGCTTGAACGACAGATACTGGAATAACTTTTCAAATATTCTCCAAAATATCAGATTTGAGGCCAGGGAGGTAGTTAACTTCTAGACATAAAATTTCGTTAAAATTGGAGAAGAGGAGGATCAGTTGATTAACCTATCTCAATCTTGTCCGAGGAGGGAAGCTTTGGAAAATAATTTGATTCAAATATACAAATGAGTTCCAATTGACTTGTAGAAATTTTTGGATAGCTAAGATATTCAGAACGCATAGAAGGTTTTGGAATCATGAATTTTAGTGACATTGGTTTCACCATTCTATTTCAATTTGATCCTAGGGCACTTGTTAAAGTTTTTTAATCAAAGTCGTTTTTGAGCGATCTATGTGAGAAGAAGAAATCATCTTTATTCACGAAAATCTGCATTGATCTCGTGTATTAAGAATCGGGTCATTACAGGAGATTCCAATCCCCTACAATTTATGGAAATGTATTCCAGTGCCATTCATGCCACCGGAGGAGGACCCACTGAAATGCACAACCTTTTCCTCCTGGCGCTAACTGGAATGGCATAAACTTGGTTCTTCAACCAGAGAATAAACTCCATCAAGTCTTGGGAACACCTCCAAGAAGTATTCGTTGTAAATTTTCAAGGAAACTTCACGCAACCCTTGTTATCAAATGAGCTCTTCACCCTCAAGCAAACAGAGGGAGAGTCTCTATGAAGCTTCTTCAAATTCTTCTCCAAGGTCCGCAGTCAAATCACCAATGCACCGAGCAGGACAGTAATAGATGCTTGCATGCAAGGGTTGCTTCCTGGGGAAATCAACTGGGCCCTCAATCGAAACCTGCCAAGGACCACCGAGGAGCTATATCGCAAAATGGAAGAGCATGCGCGAGGAGAAGACGGTGACAGCACAAAGCTCGAGCCTTCTGCACGCGATGCTCCAGCAGGTGGAAAAAGCAGAGACTCCTCCAAGCGCAACTCCAGAAACAAGAATCACCCATATCCTCGAGAGCAGAAGGTCATGGAAATTGACAACTGACCCCACCAAAACAACTCTAGGATCGATAGAGGCACATGACCTCAGAATCATGGGCTCAAAAGACCTGAAGAGAGATGGTGCACTTTTCACAAAAGCAATGGTCACTAGATTAGCGAATGCCGTGCTCGAGCCCTACGTTTCCTAAAGTCACCCGAAGCACAGGGGGCTCCTCCCCTAAGAGCGGCTACCCCGGCACAAGTACTCACAAATGAACTAGCGCCAGAGGCGAAGTAACTCCCCTTCCAGCAGCCAAACCATCTCATCGGTGTCATCTTGGGAGGCTTGACCTCTGGAAGAAGCTCCAAGAGGCAACGTAAAGGATACACAAGAGAAGTGAACATCGTGGGAGCCCTCACTCCAACCCCACCTCCAAGGTGGGCAAACATGCCGCTATCCTTCACAGAGGAAGATGCCAAGGGAATACGTTTCCCCCATGATGATGCCCTCTTCGTGACCGCCACGGTGGCCAACTGTAAGCTCACCAAGATCCTCGTTGATGGCGGAAGCTTAGCTGATATCTTATAGAGCCTGCTGGAGCCACAAGGGGGCTACAAGGATGGAACGCTGGAACCATCGCTCTACCCCTCATTGGTTTCATACCTGAGAAAGCCATGTAGCCATTTTGTCAAATTGAACTCCTCATGACTTTCAGAACTATGGAGAATCATCGGATAGAGATGGTACGCTTCGACATGGTAGACACAGAGTCATCTTTCAATGTTACAATAGGGAGGGTCACACTCAATCAGTTCTGCACGGCCGTACATCAGAACTTCTTGTGCCTCAAAATTGCCAGCCCACATGGGCCCATCACCTTCATGAGTTGAAGCACGCATCCAAAGAACTAACAACCAGAAGCATGAACCTCCTCTCAGACACCAAGGATCCGGTCTTGCCTCCACCCGAGAAATTCACACCAAAGACACGCCCTGAAGGAGAATTAAAAGAAGTCCATCTTTTCGGAAACAAAGACGAGTGAGTAGTGAAAATAGGAGTAGATCTCCCAACAGAGCTCTGTACAAACCTTATTTCCCTCCTAAAAAAGAACTCCGACCTCTTCGCTTGGTCAGAGGTTATGCAACACTACCTTGTCGTCAAACCTGACTGTGCCACCGTAAAGCAAAAACTCTGAAAATTATCCCTGGAGAGAAGCGACGCCATTAAAGAGGAGGTCGAGAAACTCACAAAAGCTGGTCTCATCTACGAGGTATGGCACCCTGAATGGCTAGCAAACTCGGTGTTGGTCAAAAAGGCCAATGGAAAGTGGTGCATGTGTGTCGACTTCATCGACCTTAACAAGGCATGCCCAAAGGATGACTATCCGCTCCCTCGCATCAACCAATTGGTCAACTCCATGGCAGGATGCGAGATGTTGAGTTTTCTAGATGCCTACTCCGGGTATCTGAAGGTTCATCTAGCCCCTAAGTGTGGTTTTGATAATTAATGACAATACCTATGGACTAACAATTGTATTGAGAATTGTTTGTAGATTGTACCATAGGTGATGCATGAATGATAAGAGCATGGATTCCTTGAGGAATACCACGAGATCAAAAGAGATGCATCATGATCAATGAGCTTTAAGTGATGCTCATGTGATGAAGAAGAAGCTAGAGAAAAGAGATCTCGGGAGATCAAGATTGGGGTTCAAGGAGTGAACCAAGTATGATTGAGGTGAAGGTCAAATGCATGATCTAAGTGTGATCCTAAGTGGAACACTAAGTGATCATATACGGAGCTCATGAGTTGAGCCAAAAGATGATCAAGATGAAGTCCATGAGTTGGACTCAAGACGGTTGGCATTGGAGCGTGAATGCTAAGTCACTTGTGTGGTTCAAGTGACTAAAGGTACGTTATTGTCAATTAATGTTTATGGACTAACCCATTTGCTTTGTGGTAGAGTGTGTTGGGGTTAGGGTCCATAGGCTCATGTGTTGAGCCAAGGTATTGAAGACTAAATCCGTGAGTTGGATTAGAGATACTTGACAATCAAGCTTGATGGCTTTGTCACTTGTGGTCGATAGACCAAGTGACTAAGGTATAAGATTGTCAACTAAGATTTATGGACTAACCCATGTGCTATGTGCTTGAGAGTGAGTTGGGGTTAAGTTCCATATAATGGCAAGAGTTGAATTGCGATATTCAAATATGCCTAGTTGGAAGAGCAAGATCAAGTCGAGCTTAGTGGACAACTCACATCTTGATGCTTGCGGTTCATGCCTTGATGATGAACCGGTGAAGTCGAAGTGAAGAGAGGAGCCTCCTATGCTTGGTGCATAGAAAGCTATCATTCGGTCTTCATCAAGCTTCCGGAGATCAAGAGAGGATCGAGACGGGAAGCAAGGAAGAAGTTCGTCATCAAGCCATGGTGGAGTTGATGACAAGCTTAGAAGAGCAATAAGAAGCGTCGAGACTTGGATGATGCATTTTTCAAGTCCGACGGGATTGCTCAAGGCAAACGTATGTCTAGTTTAGGTTTTCTAGTTTCGCCGGTCTCATGGAGTATGGTGGGAGACCGGGTTGTAGGCTCGATAGCCGTACTATCAAGAGGGGTTACCGGATACTTAGCTCGGATGTTATCAGTTGTCGAGTGCTCAAACCTTGTGCTTAGTACATGTTAGGTTTGTGCTGAGAGGCTGCTTTCGGAGCTCGGGGTGTATAAAGGTGGTTTAGACTTAACCCTGTGTTGTGGTCGGCCTTTGTGGCGGTTAGTGCTTTTGGCCAAGCCCTAGTTGTGTTTGCCGTTGAAGGGTCCCATTTGGTACCTAGCTTTAATATTGAGTGTTAAGCTTTCTACAATGTGTGGAAGTGTCCGAATCCGAGTTCGGAGTGTTCCAGGGTAGTTTTAGCAGTGCTGGAATTTTACATATATCGGAAGTTCCGAGTGGAAATAGGAAGTTCTGATCACCGGATGTTCCGATGTGAAAATCAGAAGTTCCGATGTGGTCGGAAATTTCGATTGAAGTTCCGATTTCTGCAATATGGGAGCTCTTTGTTGGTTGAGAGAAGTACAATCGAAAATTCCAATCTGGGGATCAGATGTTCCGATGTGTGCTTTTTGCCAGTTTTGTGATCGTTGGAATTTGGAGATCGGAACATCCAATCGTTGGATCGGAACATCTGATTAGTGTAGAATCTGTCCAACGGCTAGTTTTTGGAGTTGGGGTATTTATACCCCTTGCCCTCTTTGTGAGAGAGGGTTGCTAGAGTTGCTTCGTGCTGCTGGTTTTGGAGTGTTGAAATTTGGTGTTCCACTCTTTAGTGCTCTTCTCTCCTCTCCCAAGCTTTATGTGAGATTGAAAGCTTTTGTGGCTTAGTGAAAAGGGTGAGAGGTGTGAGAGAGGTGTGGAGCTTGGGTAGCCCACAATTAGTGGGAGAGAGGTGCTGCTGGTTGCGTGTGTTTGAGCATTTGGCATCGATTGTGTCCGAGCGCGAGTCCGCGAGTTTGTTGCTCTTGGAGACCACCGTCTCCTAGACGGCTCGGTGGTGATTGGCTCGGTGATTTCCTCGATTGAAGATTTACTCTGATACATATGTCTACTATGAAGCTTTTGCTCTGATACATATGTTTACTCTGAATCTGTGTTCTGATACATATTCATATGCTCTAGTCATTATAACTGCATCAGAATAAAAATATATCAGTTCAGTTAAATCATGCTCCTATGATCTATCTAATTCTCTGAACTAATAAAAGTGTAAGTTGTAAGAAAATACCGTCCATACCCAAAATAAAATCTATGCACTTGCATGATAAAAGGAAATCTTTTGTGCACAGTTTCAGGGGGAGTATATTCTAACAACCTGCACATGTATCACTCATTCAATCTTTATATGAATTTGTTGAATGGGTTGCCACTAACCACCAAAAAGAGGGAGATTGAAAGATCATCTAGGCTCCTAATTGGTTTTGATGGTTAATGGCAACTCAAACTGGAATCCAATGTTTACAATGAGTGTAACCAGGTTTAAGAGATTCCAGGAAGAAGGGTCATCAAGGAAAGGATGAACACCCAAAAAGTACAAAGGTGGTTTTTAGGACAAGGGAATGGCTGTACTAGGCAGCTGTTTCACAGCTGTGAGGAAGCCAGTGATGTGCAAGGAGTTGCAAGCAAGGTGATGGTGGCTTGATGCGTCAAGGGCCGTGAATACAGTTGGTGGCAGGTAAAACCTAGATTTGCTAGTTTCCTTGAGTCCATAGGAAATACCCGTACTATCAAGAGGGATGAAGTAGTAATGATCTGTGGAGGTTCTTTTGCTCAATGCTCAGGGTGTTGGACAGTGGCACTGATGCCTTGAGGTCAGTGGCCCTGTATCAACAGTTTTGCAGAAGTGTGAGGCTGGCTTGCGTTAGCACTCTGCAGTGCTAGCAGTGGAAAACCCTAGAGGTTAGAGTCACCGGTGTGATGCAGCTGTGTCACAGGTGGTCTAGCGCTCTATGACTCAGGTACATCTCTGTATCAGGGGAGAGCTTGTAAATGCTAAGGGATCTGCACTGCGATAGTTTGTCTGCTGAGTCAGAAGACTGTCGGAGGTTCGCTCCTTATTAGGGATCAGAGTTAGTTGTGCGCTGAGGGCATGTGATGTGCCAAGATCGAGCTGAGTAGTTAGGCTACGTCAGTTAAGGGTTCACCTGTGTGTGCCTCCGGTGACACAGGTGTCGATCTGCCTGAGCCGGTTATAGTTGTGTGTTGTGACTGGCTGTGTCACCGGTGTATGTCACCGGTGACTTACTCAATCTTACGTGGCAACAGTGTAACGGTCAGGTGCCTGTGAACCCTATAAATAGGGGACCAGGGGAGGTCTTCGGCCTCAACCTTGCTCAAACCAGTGAATCATATTCGACCGTTGCAAGCCTCTCACCCTCAGAACAAAAGCCAAACTTCCTGAGAGTTAGAGCCTTTGAGCAAAGAGCATTGGTTCCTCCAAGAGTCGTTGCTACTGAATCTATTACTCTTGGAGTGTCTACTCCTAGACGGGCGTAGGAGTTGCTGGTATCACCCAAACTTGTGTGGGCTGAACCAGTAGTTTGTAAAGGTGATCTGAAGTCTACCTACTACAACGCTAAAGAACTTCCACAAGCAAAGCAAGAGGCCTGATCATTCAGGTACTTGGAGAACAAGCACAATTCAGTGCTGGCGATCTCTTCGGAGTAGCCTCTCCAATGAAGACGTACCTCTCTGAAAAGAGTAGGGAACTTCGACGAAAAATACCTTGTCTCTCTGAGTACTCATTGTGTTGCTTCTATTTACTTGCTATATCTGCATGCTTGTGTGTTCTTAGATATATTCCGTTTATCTGTGATAGATCATCTTTTCACTTGTGTTAGCATAGCTGTGTCACAGTTGCTATAGATCATATCTCTTACCTGTGTCAGCTACCTGTTACACAGCTGTTTAGTTTGCTCATCTGTTTCTAATTCTTCAGCTTAGCTGTGTTAGCTACCTGTGTGACAACTACGTGTTAATTTACACGTCATATATTGCCTGTGCTGTTGACCTGTCATATAGCTAACTTATCCTTGCAACTAACTAAGACTTAATTTGATAAATTAAGTTAAAAGAAGTGAATTTAATTAGCCTCATATTCATCCCCCCTCTAGTCGGCACCTTCGGTCTTTCAATTGGTATCAGAGCAGGTTGCTCTTTGATTTGGCCTAACAGCCAGAGTTTAAAGGATGTCGAGCTATGAGGGTAAAATACATGTCTTTAATGGAACTATCTATGTCTTCTGGAAAAGAAAGATGCAAATGCATCTTATCACCATTGATCCAGATGTATGGGAGGTTGTGTGTACAGGTTACAGGTTGGAAGACACCATCACTCCTAGCATAAACGACAAGAGAAACATTTAGAACAATGCTAGGGCTGCCACTGCCATATTCATGGGTCTACAGGAGCATGACTTCAACAGAGTCAGCACCATGGATTCTGCTAAGGATATCTGGGATACTCTAGAGCAGATCTATGAAGGCAGCAACACTCTAAAGAAGTCAAAGAGAAGCCTTCTGGAATCAAGACTGGAGAGGTTCGAGTATGAGTATGGTAAGGACATCAACTCCCTGTTCTCAAGACTCACCATCATCACCAACCAGTTGAAGGCCCTAGACTTCAATCGGGTAGATGATGAAGATGTGATCAAGAAGTTCTTGTCAGTGCTTCCTAAAGCCTACAGAACTTTCGTTCTCATGCTGAAGGAGAAAGATGGGTTCGACCAGATGAAGCCCACTGAAGTGTTAGGAAGGATTCTAACACATGAGATGGAACTTAAGCAAGAAGGCAAGCAAAGCTCTTCCCCTAGCTGTTAAGAAGAACATTGCCTTGAAGACCACTGCTTCAACATCACAACTTGAGAGTGATAGCAGTGAAGAACTCAATGAGGAGATGACTAGTGGAGAAGAGAATGAACTTATCCTCCTCACAAGAAACTTCAGAAAGTTCTACAAGAAGAACAAGCAGTTCGAGTCAAGCGACAGATTCAAAGGGAAGAGGCTGTCCAAAGACAATAATGCTTTGAATATGGCAAGGAAGGCCACTTTGCTGCTGATTGTCACAACAAGAAGAGGGACAACAATCAATACAAGAAGAAGAAGGACTATCATGGAAAGAAGAAGACCTTCAACAAGCACCCAACCTATTCCAAGAACAAGGCCACTGCTAGAGCCTATGTTGGACAAGCGTGGGTATCAGATGACTCAGGTTGAGAGGAAGAGTCTGAGGATGAAGGTCAGGTTGCTGGAATTGCCATCAGCATGGCTGATGCACCCAGCTGTGACACAGCTAGGTCACACAGCTCTGAGATCAATGCCAAGGCTGATCAGACGCCATCCACTTCTGCTCCTTTGTGCCTCATGGCCAAAGAATCTAAGGTACTTACTGAAGATGACTTTCCTGATTATGTTGAACTAATGGGCATTTTGGAAAGAACAGATAAGGCCTATGGCAGGGAGAGGAAGGAGAATATATCCTTAAGGGATGAACTCAGGGAGCTGAGAGAAATATGTGACGAGGTTTCTGATGATAGGGAAAACCTCAGGCTGGATCAGGAAAACCTAGAGATAGCTCATGAAAAGCTCAAGGCAGCTCATGAGCTTCTCATTAAGGAGCATGAGGAGCTTAAGGCAAAACATTCCATGTGCATTGATATTTCCTCTACTATATCCACTGATGCACCCTTGCCTGCTCCTACTATCATTGAATCATGCATCAATTGTGCTAGTCGCATAAATATTCTAACTTCCACAGGTTGTGCAATTGATAACTCAAAAGAGGCTTCAACCTCTACTACTGCTAACTCTGTGGATGCAGCTGAATATAACAAGCTCAAAGAGGAGCTTGAAGAGCTTAAGAGGCTTATGAGGAAAGGCCTATGCACTGCCAACATTGGCATGCAAAATTATCAGCTAATTAGAGCTGAGATGCTAAGGTAGAATGATGGCCGAAAAGGCCTGGGTTATATTTCTTCTGCAAGTAAAGATAAAATGCCTGCTGTCACTAACTTTAATCTTGCAGCTAAATTTGTGAGACAGACAGGTACAAATGACAAGAAATTTGTTGGTTATATGCAGAGAAATAGGAATGCAGTAAACATTCCATCCAACCCATCCTATGTCCTGCAGAAGGACAGAAAAGGGAAAATTGTGGCCAAATGTGTGGGTCATAAGCATTTGACAAAGTGATTACCTGCCATCTGGGTTCCAAAGGCAACAGTTGCATGTGTCACAGGTATACTACACAGCTGTGTACCCACCGGTGCCACCGGCAACTCACACAGTCAACTAACCCCTTTGTCTAAAGTTGCAGGTGATAGACAGCCAAAAAGGATTCATGTTATATCATCTGTTGCTAAGGCTGTCAATGTTAGAAACAGATCTGCTAACCTATTAACTGCTGTTTCTGCTTATGGTAAATCTACAAAGGGAGCCAAACAAGTTTGGGTCCCTAAATCTCATAACTAATCTTGTAGGACACTGCCTCTAGTGGAACTGACTGGGTTGTGGACAGTGGTTGTACACAACATATGACAGGAGGCAGAGAGGAGTTTGTAGAGATCACAAGTGAAAATTTTCCAAGCAAATATGTGATCTATGCAGATAACTCCAAGGGAAAGGTAAATGGCATTGGTAAAGTTGTCATATCTGAACATCATTCTTTATCTAATGTGATGCTTGTGGATCAGATAGACTATAGTCTTATATCTGTGTCACAGCTGTGTGACACATGTATGAAAGTTACCTTCTATCCTGATGAGGTTATAGCCTCCAAACTATCTGATGATTCTCAAGTATTCAAAGGATGCAGGTCTGAAAAATTATACATTGTCAACTTCAATAAACAGCCTACAGTAGCTCTAAGGTGCCTCATGGCCAAGACCAGTGTTGGCTGGCTGTGGCACAGGCGGCTAGGACATGCACGGATGAAGCTTCTCAACAAACTCAACAAACATGACTATGTCATAGGCTTAGAAAATGTGAAGTTTGAGAAGGACAAGCCCTGTAGTGCATGTCAAGCTGGAAAACAAGTTAGAGCTGCCCATCGTCCCGAAGACCATCATGACCACCACCACTCCTTTTGAGCTCATACACATTGACCTCTTTGGTCCGACAACTTATGAGAGCTTGGGAGGTAACAAGTATGGCTTTGTCATAGTAGATGATTTTTCTCGCTATACTTGGGTGTTCTTTTTGAAGGGGAAGACACAGGTTTACAAGAAATTCAAGCATCTCATTGTTAGAGTTCAAAATGAGTGGAAGGTAAACCTGGTGAAGGTCAGGAGTGACAATGGGACTGAGTTCAAGAACTCCAATGTGGAAGCATTTCTGGATAAGCATGGAATCAAGCATAAGCTTTCAAGTCCATATACTCCACAGCAAAATGGAGTAGTGGAAAGGAAGAACAGAACCCTGATAGAGATGGCAAGGATACTGCTAGACGAGTACAAGACTTCACCAAGATTTTGGGCAGAAGCTGTCAACACTGCATGCCACTCCATCAATAGGTTATATCTACATCCACTACTCAAGAAAACTCCTTATGAGCTGCTCACCAACTCCAAGCCAAATGTCTCATACTTCAGAGTATTCGGTTGTAAGTGCTACATCCTTAGAAAAGGCAAACGCCTTACTAAGTTTGAAGCTAAATCTGATGTTGGCATATTCCTTGGTTATTCCACTAACTCCCATGCCTATAGAATTTTTAACATCTCCACAAAGGTTGTTGAAGAATCTATAGATGTGGATTTTGATGAGTCTTATGGCTCCTAAGGAGAGCAGGTTGCTAATGATGTAGGGAATGAGGACATCCAAAAGAAATCCACTGGTGAGATCAGACCCACCATCAAGGAGGAAGCTGCCTCATCAATTGATCAAGAACCTCTCTCTCCATCACTGGGTGAAGACACTGGATTCCAAGATATTGAGTTCAAGTACAACCCAACCAATGATCAACTGGATGCAGAGGACCTGACTCAGCCAACTGTGTCACAGGAACAGCCAACTGTGTCACAGGCAACTCCAACAGTTGTGACACAGGCGGTTAACCCAGGTTCCCCTTGTGATCAGCAGGCTGCAGAAGGATCACCCTGTAGAAAAAATCATCGGTGCCATTAATAGGGGAGTGACTACTCGTTCTCGAATTGCTAATTTATGTGAATATTACTCCTTTGTTTCCAGTGTTGAACCCAGGAACATAAAGGAAGCTCTCATGGATGCTGACTTGATAACTGCAATGCATGAAGAGCTGAATCAGTTCGAGAGAAACCAAGTTTGGTCCCCGGTTGAAAGACCCAATGATCATAATGTGATTGGAACAAAGTGGGTCTTCAGGAACAAACAAGACACCAATGGACAAGTGGTAAGGAACAAAGCCAGACTTGTGGCTCAACAGTTCACACAGGTTGAGGGCCTGGACTTTGGAGAAACCTTTGCTCCAGTGGCAAGACTTGAAACCATCAGGATCCTCCTTGGATATGCTGTTCATCATAACATCAAGCTTTATCAAATGGATGTGAAGTCTGCTTTTCTCAATGGTAAACTTTCTAAACTAGTATATGTTGAGCAGCCACCTGGTTTTGCAGATGCTAAGAAACCTTATCATGTTTATAAACTGCACAAAGCACTATATGGCCTAAAGCAAGCACCTAGAGCATGGTATGACACATTGAAAGAATTTCTGATCAACAATGGATTTAAAATGGGCTTAGTAGACACAACTCTATTCACTAAGAAAAATGGAAAGGATTTATTTGTGTGCCAAATATATGTCAATGACATAAAATTTGGTAGTACTAACCGCTCCATGAGTGATGAGTTTAGCCAGATGATGACCAAGAAGTTTGAGATGTCTCTAGATGGTGAGCTCAAGTACTTCCTAGGACTTCAGATCAAACAACTCAAAGAAGGTACTTTCATCTCTCAAGAAAAATTCACCAAGGATATCATCACCAAGTTTGGCATGAAAGATGCAAAGCCTATTCACACTCCCATGCAAACAAATGGTCATCTGGACTTAAACACTGAAGGTAAATCTGCTGATAAAAAAGAATTTAGATCCATGATAGGCTCCTTGCTATACTTATGTGCATCTAGGCCAGATATAATGTTGAGTGTATGCATGTGTGCAAGATTCCAAGCTAACCCTGAGGATTGTCACAGAGTGGCAGTATGCAGGATACTGAGATATTTGATTCAAACCTCAGGGTTTGGTTTATGGTACCCTAAAGGTGCAAATTTTGAGCTAGTTGGCTATTCTGATAGTGACTATGCAGGGTGTAAGGTTGACCGAAAAAGCACCTCTAGTACTTGCCAATTCCTAGGACATTCCTTAGTGTTCTGGTCATCCAAGAAACAAAACTCAGTAGCCCTTTCCACTGCAGAAGCTGAGTATATAGCTGCTGGTAGTTGTTGTTCTCAATTATTGTGGATGAGGCAGAACTTGAAAGATTTCAGCATATCTTTTAATCAAGTACACCCTCTTCTGTGATAATGAAAGTGTAATTAAGTTAGCCAACAACCCTGTGCACCACCAAAGATCCAAACACATAGAAGTGAGACACCACTTCCTTAGAGACCATGTGGAAAAAGGAGATATACAGCTATGTCATGTAAAGACTAAAAATAATTAGCTGATATTTTCACCAAGCTTTAGATGAGACTAGGTTCTGTGCTCTAAGGAGTGAATTGAATATCATTGATGTCTCAAACTTGCAATAAAAGGTTGGCTTGGTGTCCTGCTCACATGTTCTTGCTATATTTTTCTGTCTATCTGTTCACCTGTTTTACTTACCTGTGTCACAGGTGTGTGCTATGCTTAGAGTTGAGAACATTTTTTTTGAGCTGGCTGTGCACTCTCTTGTGTACGTGTTTTTTTTTAAATCAACTCTTATCAGTTTTAGTTCTGCTTGATTGAATTTCTGGCAAACTGATATTGAGAAGATTTCATAAGGTCTCTCTGTTAGTGTGCAAGTGCTTTCTTTCTTATCCAACTCTCTCCATCTCGGTATTCCATAGATGAAAAACTTGTCACCTAAGTCTCGCATCTGTGTCTCAGGTGATTGCCTTTGAACTCCGTAAGTCACAGGGTCTCTTCTCACTCACCTGTGTCACAGGTCCTTCACTCAGCTGTGACACAGCGACCATATACCCCTTTGGCCTATATAAGGCGTCGATACGTTTCCGCTGAATCCACGTTCAACTCAAAACCCAACTTCCGCCTTGCACCAAAACTCTGAGTTTTCGATGAAATCGCAGATTCCGCCCCTCGAAAACCTTTCGACGCATCAGAGAAAGCTTTCCGTGGAGCTCAAGCACTGATTCATCCACGCATTATCAATCTATTGATCAAAGTAAGCTTCCATTAGCCCTACTTTGTGCTTGTTCTTTCATCGGGCTCATGAACTTGCTCTAAAGCCTAATCCAGTAGCGCATTGTTAGTGCTTAGGGTTGGTTTAGCTCATGATCATCTTCCAGAACTAATCTTGCTCGAAATTGAATGGCAAAAACCAATAAAACCCTAGTTTTCTAAAATCTGCCGTCCGCGTCTGCACATAGCTGTGTCATCGCTAGTCTCACCTATCACACAGGCAAGCCTATTCCACAGGTAGAGACCTCGGTTGTTACTAAGTCCCCACCTGTGTCACCTCATCCTCACACAGGTGTCTCACACAGCTACTATTTTCTGCATCTTAGGAACACCTCTTACCTACATTCTGTCTTATCTATCTTGTCTCTTCAAATGTCCTCAGATTCTGAGAGAGCAGATAGTGGGCTCAAGTGGTCAGATCCAGAGGAGTCCAGCAAAGAAATCAATATTTCAGACTCTAATCAAGAAAGAGAAAGGTTGAGACAGAAAGAGGAGGCTACTGAGAGAAGAAGGGCAAGCCAAAGGGCTTACAGGCAGAGGAGAGCTGCTGCCAAGAAAGCTTCAGCTACTGTTTCTCAGGCTGGTCAGTCCAGCTCTGCTCAACGTGCTCCGGCCAAGAGGACAAGATCCTCATCTGATATTGCTCACACCTCGTTGGGAAAGGAGGCTGCCAAGAAAACCAAGAAAACAGTAAAGAAGGGCTCAAAACCCTCAATTGCAGATATAGTGTTGCCTAGGGGCACACTTACAATCAGAGAGCCTGCCCCAGAGCCTCAAGTGTCTCAAGAAGATCTTGAACATGACAATCTTATCCTTGATGAGTTGGACAAGCTGGCAGAGCAAATTAGCACTGAAACTGATGAGGCAGTCAAAAAGCAGCTGAAAACTATATACACTGCTAAAAGCTTTGAGCTCTCAGAGGCTTCTAGGCCTGTTTCCATGGCAATCCCTGAATCATCAAAAGAAGACAGAGCTCTCATGAAAGAAATTGCAGATCTGCACAAACAATTAAAGTCAGCCACTTCATATGCTGCTGAGGTTGAGTTGAGAAGGCAAATTCTTGAGAAGCAAAAGAACTTCTCCACCAGCTGTCTGACAGTGTGTTATCACAAACCGGTTGAGATCAAACACTCTGATGCCGGAGATAGGCATCTCATTCAACAGATCAGTGAATTGATCAAGAAAGCCAACTCTCTGCCAAGTGGTCTTGAGAGACAATCTGTGCAAGCTGAGATCAGGCTCAAGCGAGGTTTACTTTCACCAGAATTCAAAACAGCTAGGTCATCTGTTCCTTCTCTAAGAACAATGCCCAAAGGTCTGTGTTCAGATGACAAAGACAGATTTCTTCTTGAAGAAATAAATGAGATGTTGGGCAAAGCTATGAACATGCCTCGAGGCCCTGAGAAAATAGCCTTGATGGCTGAAGTGAAACTCAAGCAGGGCTAGCTCTCTAGTGCAGTCAGATCAATTTCTGCACCCCCATCTGCACCAAGTGTCAAGAGAAAAAGGTCTGACACAGTTGTGGTCATTGAAGAACCACCAGCCAAGAAGCAGCCAGAGGTAGATGTTGAGATCATCTCAGAAACCACACAGAGCTCCAAACCATCAGTCAAAGATCAGCTTGATCAACAAAAGGAAGCACTCAAATAATTGAAGAAGGAGATGCCACCACCTGTGTCACAAGTGGCCAGCCCAGCCAAGTCTGATCTGCAGACATACCAGCGGAGGAGCAGAAGAACTCTGAACTCTACAAGTGTGGACACACTTTCCTCCCTGGATGTGCAGAATCCAATGTCTCCATCTCAATTCCTAGTATCTGAGGAAGAAGAGCAAGCTGCAAAAGAGGCCCATGTGCTTTCATCATCTCCAAAGGCTGGATCAGTGAAGCCTTCAAAGCTGCCAAGTCTACTAATCCACAGCTACCTCAACCAGCTGTGCCTCAGGCAGAAGAATCAAGCCCAAGAACCTCACCTGTCTCCATCACCTGTGTCACCGCCAGCTGAACTAGTAGCCGCTTCTCCCAGTGCTCAAGCACCTGTGTCCTCTCCTGTGGCACAGGCAAGTGGCTTAGCTGACAAAGAAGAAAGCTCTGAAAGCCAATCAGATGATGGAAGAGGAGTGTCAGTGACTCCACCCAGGGCTAGAGAACCAAGAGCTGATTCTGATGAAGATTACCAGGCTAAAAGCTCATCCCCCAGTGCAGAATCAGTTAATGAAGAAGAGGAAGAAGAAGATGAACAAGAAGATAGCTCACCCAGTCCCTCAGTAGCTGCAGAAGATTTAGAAACCAAGTATCATTACATATTCTCCTATGCTATTAGGACTGAGGCTAATCAGATGCAATTCATTTCAAGAGCTGCAGCAAAGAAGCTTCCCAAGAGTGACCCTAAGAAGTCCAAGAGCAAGGTTGCCTCACTGAGCACAAGTGCCTTCATCAAGATGAGGTCAACCTGCCCATACTTCAGTGAAGATAAGGAATACCTGGATCCATCTTGCTCTGACCCCAAATTTCACAATGATCTTCAGAGGGGTGTTTATTATGAGATCCTTTCTTCAAAAGGGTTTATCGATTGCAAGGCCATAGATTGGTTGGCTCTGACCGACTCCAGACTGAGGACTCTGCCATCTCTGATCCAAGCCTCAGGTCTGGAATTCATTTGTAATCTTCAGCAAGGATATGACCCAGAGATCATAAAGGAGTTCTATGCCACAGTTTGGGTAGAACAGAGCAATCAGGATGTCATGCTCTGGAGGACAAGAGGCCAGCTACTATCAATAATAGCCCCAGAGTTCAACAGCCTATTTCATGCACCTGTGGAGCCTAGCATGCCAAATCTGTTCAAATTAGAGCCAGTCTCCAATGCTGACAGAAGGAAGTTTTATCCAAGGAACTTTTCCTTCCCTGTTAATGCCCCTACAGATCATGTTTACTTCAAGGGCATCACTATTACTACTAAGCATCTGGTCAAGATACTGAATGTTACTCTTCAGCCCAAGGGAGGCAATACAGATGCAGTTTACAACCCAGTTTGGCAGGTATTGATGCACATAGCTAACAATCAGCATTTTGATGTGGCCAGATACATCTTTCATGAGATAGATGCTGTTCAGAAGGACAAGAAAGCTAAGCTGAGGTATGAATCATACATCATGTACATGATCCTTCAACGCACAGGTCTTCCAGAATCCACGTTTGACACCTCAGTGAAGACCTCAAAGACCCAGCTCAGGCCTCAGGTTGATGACCACCCTGATGAGGTTGCTGTGCCTGCTCTATTTGGAGATTCACCAGATCCAGTTGTGCCAGTCCCCGGTGACACAGCTGCTCCAACAGCTCCTTAAGTGCCTGCTCCTCCAGTGCCAGCTACCCAAGTCCAAGTGCCTACCGGTGTCACCGCTGATCCTCCTGCAGCTGACCCAGCTGAGTTAGTATCTGTGACACAGGTAGCCAAAGATGGCACTCTTTCCTCCTCCCTTATGTCTCAAATAGCCGCCAGAGCCTACCAGAACAAGGTTATGCCAACCCAATTTGCAGCTCTGCGACGAGAGAATCTTCAGCTCAGAACAGAAGTCAACAGCCTGCACTCCAAGGTTGATCATTTGCAAGCTCAGCTCTCAGAAGTTCTCCAGCTGTTGAAGGCCAAGCTTCCCTAAATGTTTCTTCTCCTCACCCCTTTCAGGTGTTTTAGTGTCAAAGGGGGAGAAATATAAGAGGGAGAGTATTTTGGATATAGGGGGAGTATATTTTTTTGGTGTATCAAGACTTGTTTTATCTCTGATTCTTCTGTCTTGATTACAATTTATCTAAGTTTATGTTCTGATGCAGAAATGTTTCTTTTTGATATGTGTGGATGATGTTCTCTGTGATATAATTTCTCCTCACATATTTTTGAGCTTTACTCTGATACATATGTCTACTATGAAGCTTTTGCTCTGATACATATGTTTACTTTGAATCTGTGTTCTGATACATACTCATATACTCTGGTCATTATAACTGCATCAGAATAAAAATATATTAGTTCAGTTAAATCATGCTCCTATGATCTATCTAATTCTCTGAACTGATAAAAGTGTAAGTTATAAGAAAATACTGTCCATACCCAAAATTAAAATATATGCACTTGCATGATAAAAGCAAATCTTTTGTGCACAGCTTCAGGGGGAGTATATTCTAACAACCTGCACATGTATCACTCATTCAAATCTTTATGTGAATTTGTTGAATGGGTTGCCACTAACCACCAAAAAGGGGAGATTGAAAGATCATCTAGGTCCCTAATTGGTTTTGATGGTTAATGGCAACTCAAACTGGAATCTAATGTTTACAATGAGTGTAAGCAGGTTTAAGAGGTTCCAGGAAGAAGGGTCATCAAGGAAAGGATGAACACCCAAAAAGTACAAAGGTGGTTTCTAGGACAAGGGAATGGCCGTGCTAGGCAGCTGTGTCACAGCTGTGAGGAAGTCGGTGCTGTTGAAAGGACCTCAGATGCCGACTAGAGGGGGGTGAATAGGAGGCTAACAAAATTACTTCTTTTAACTAGATTGTTTAGATTAAGCCTTGTGCAAAAGCAAGGATTAGCTAGCTGTGTGACAGGTGTGTGACACAGGTAAGTTGCGATGTGTAAATTAGCGTGCAGCTGTCACACAGGTGCCTAGCACAGGTGGGCTAATGACTTAGCAAAATGATAAGCAATCAAAGTGTCTGTGTAATAGGTAGCTGACACAGGTGTGAGATGCGATCTATACCAACTGTGAGACAGCTAACAAGACACAGGTGTAAAGGTGATCTAAGCAGATAAATAGAATATCTATATGAGCATACAAGCAAATAGATATAGCAAGAAGCAAGGAGTAAAACAACAAGTACTCAGGAGACAGAGTGTTTTTCACCGAAGTTCCTAGCTCCTTGCAGAGTGGTACGTCTCTGTTGGAGAGGCTAATCCGAAGAGATCGCCAGCACTGAATCGTGCTTGTTCTCCGAGTACCTGATCTCAGGCCTCTTCCTTTGCTTGTGGAAGTCCTTTTGCTTGCAGCAGGTAGACTTCAATCACCCTCACAGACTACTGGTCCTGCCCACACAAGCTTGGGTTGTACCAGCAACTCCTACGCCGTCTAGGAGTAGACACTCCAAGAGTAATAGATTCATTAGTAACAACTCTTGGAGGAACCAATGCTCTTTGCTCAAGAACTCTAACCCTTCCCGAACTGACACTTAGGAAACTTGGCTTTCGTTCGGTGGAAAGAAGCTTTGCAACAGTCGAATGTGAGTTACTGATTAGCTCATTGGTTGAGATCGAAGACCTCCCCTGGTCCCCTATATATAGGGTTCACAGGCACTTGACCGTTACACTGTTGCCACGTAGGATTAAGTGAATCACCAGTGTCAGCCACCGGTGACACAGCCAATCACTCCGCCCAACTATAACCGGCTCAAGCAGACCGATACCTGTGTCACCGGTGGTACACAGGTAAACCCTAAACTGACGTAGCCGCACTGCTCAGCCCAATCTCGGCACATGACATGTCCTCAGCGCACACACTCTCTGAAACCTATAAGGAGAGAACCTCCGACAGCCCTTCGACTCAGCAGACAAGCTATCACAGTGCAGGTTCCTTAGCGTTTACAAGCTCTCCCCCGGTACAGAGATGTACCTGAGTCATAGAGCGTTAGACCACCTGTGACACCGCTGCGTCACACCGGTGACTCTAACCCCTAGGGTTTTCTACTGCTAGCACTGCAGAGTGCCAGCTCCAACCAGTTTCATACTGATGAAAAACTGCTGACACAGGGCCACTAACCTCAAAGCATTAGTGCCACTGTCCAACATCCTGAGCATTGAGCAACTAGAACCTCCACAGACCATCACTGCTTCATCCCTCTTGACAGTACAGGCTTTTCCTATGGACTCAAAGAAACTAGCAAATCTAGGCTTTACCTGCACACCAACTGTAGTCATGGCCCTTGACGCATCAAGCCACCATCACCTTGCTTGCAACTCCCTGCACAGCACCGGCTTCTCCACAGCTGTTGCACAGCTGCCTAGCACAGCCATTACTTAGTCCTGGAAACCACCCTTGTACCCTTTTTGGTGGTCATCCTTTCCTTGTGACCCTTCTTCCTGGAACCTACAAACCTGCTTACACTCATTGTAAACGTTAGATTCCAGTTTGAGTTGCCATTAACCATCAAATCAACTTGGGGCCTAGATGCTCTTTCAGCTGTGCAAGGAGTTGCAAGCAAGGTGATGGTGGCTTGATGCGTCAAGGGCCGTGAATACAGTTGGTGGCAAGTAAAGTCTAGATTTGCTAGTTTCCTTAAGTCCATAGGAAACACCCGTACTATCAAGAGGGATAAAGTAGTAATGATCTGTGGAGGTTCTTTTGCTCAATGCTCAGGGTGTTGGACAGTGACACTGATGCCTTGAGGTCAGTGGCCCTGTATCAACAGTTTTGCACAAGTGTGAGGCTGGCTTGCGTTAGCACTCTGCAGTGCTAGCAGTGGAAAACTCTAGAGGTTAGAGTCACCGGTGTGACGCAGCTGTGTCACAGGTGGTCTAGCGCTCTATGACTCAGGTACATCTCTGTATCAGGGGAGAGCTTGTAAATGCTAAGGGATCTGCACTGCGATAGTTTGTCTGCTGAGTCAGAAGACTGTCGGAGGTTCGCTTGGATCAGAGTTAGTTGTGCGCTGAGGGCATGTGATGTGCCAAGATCGGGCTGAGTAGTTAGGCTACGTCAGTTAAGGGTTCACCTATGTGTGCCTCCGGTGACACAGGTGTTGATCTGCCTGAGCCAGTTATAGTTGTGTGTTGTGACTGGCTGTGTCACCGGTGACTTACTCAATCCTACGTGGCAACAGTGTAACGGTCAGGTGCCTGTGAACCCTATAAATAGGGGACCAGGGGAGGTCTTCGGCCTCAACCTTGCTCAAACCAGTGAATCATATTCGACCGTTGCAAGCCTCTCACCCTCAGAACAAAAGCCAAACATCCTAAGTGTAACAGCCCTAAAATTTAGAAAATTTTGAAAAGTTTTAAAGATTCGAAATCTGTCTCTGGATCAATTCTTTCTCCCTCAGCCCATTTCCTTTGCTCAGCCCATCTCCTTCTCTGTTCTTTCTCCCTCCTCCCGTTCTCCACGACAGCGCTGCAGCCGAGAGCAGCCACGCGTCGCCGGACTTCCTCCCAGCAGCGCCTCTGTCTGCTGCACCACGCGCCACGCGCCGGCACTCCTCCTCACTCTCCCTCTCACACGCAAAGCTCAAAACCGGAGTTACCGAAGCCACGGTTTCCCCTTTCCCTTTTGCAGCACCCGCACTCCACCCTCATCGCTCCAGTGCTCCCTCGCACTCCTCGCCGCCGTCCAGACCACCGTCGAGCTCCGCCCCACTCCCCATCTTCGCCGACGAGGTGACAGAGCGCCCCGCCGCCACCACCGAGCGACTCGCTTCCTTCCCGAGCACATGCGCGCAGCCCCTCCCCTCCACCTCTCCCACGAAATCGAGCGACCCGAGCTCCATATCGCTTCCTAGAACTACGCCGTGCTTCGCCGTCGCCAATCCCGAGCAAATCCCCCGCGCCGCCACCCTCCTCAGCTCCGGCGAGGTGAATCCTGAGGCCACACCGCCGCCGCCGAGCTCCCCTCTCCTCTCCCTCTAGCTCCCGAGCAGCCTTCCATCTTCTGAAACTCCCCCACCACCTCACTCCCCTCTCCGAACTCCGGCAAGCCTCACCACCGCACCCATCTCCGGCGAGCTCGCACCCGAGCTGCCCCTCCCCGTTGCTAGCCCTATTCCCCATGGCACCTCCTCCCTCTTCCTCCAAAAATGGAACCCCCGCCCCTCCCTAGCGCTCCTGGACCCTTCGATTTTGCTCCGGCGAGCCCGCCGGCGAGGGATTGCTCCTCCCCGCCGCCGGCAACCACCCCGCCTCCCCTCCCCTGTTTCTTCCCCATTCGGCCGACGCCCTCTCCCCTTAGCAGGCCGCCCGGCCTTTTCTTTTTTCTGCTGATTTCTTTTCCTAGCAGGCCGAAGCCCAATTAGCAACCCGACAGCAGCCCGCCTCCGTTTTCCCTTTTCCTTTTCTTTTCAATTCAATTCTGTTATTTAAATTCTCTAGCATCCGGAAACCCTAAAATGCAATATGGTACACCGTTTCGATCGTCTCGACGACGCGGTTCTGATTATGCTATCCTTTGATTCCAATTCCTACTGTTTGATAACCAAAACCCTCGAAAACCCCCTCCACCTATTCGCAAACCCTTCGTCCGAAAACCCTAAAAATCGTCATTATACATCGATTCGATCGTCTCGACGACGTGAATCCATCTATGCCATCCATTGATTTAATTCCTGCTGTTTAATGCCTAAGATCCTCAAAAACCACCTCCACCCCTTTCTTTCCAATCCTTCGTCCGAAAACCCTAGAATCTATTTTCGCCAATTCTTTCGATCCTCGACATCTCGGTTCCAATCCAGAGCAGCCCAAACATTATTTTCAGTATTTATTTCAATTAAATTATATTACGTCCGAGCTCATTTTATGGAGCCCGGACTTATACATGTGTGTTTGGATTTCTTGCAACCTAGGGATCGATAGTGGCGATTCGGTGCTAGGACAGGATCCCGAAGGTGAAGGACATCCCGAAGACTTCCCCTCAGCTGAACCCGGAGCAGGAGGCAAGTCACAACACAACCTTGTTCATGTTGAACCTACTCGCCATATTATTACTCGTAATGATACTAGTTTAGTTATTACTTTTTGCATGATAATCTCGTATGCAGTATTTTCGAATGACATGATACATAGTTATGACCTACCACCTACACAGCCCTGTCAATAATTGCGAGCCATAATTGTTTGAAAACCTGTAGGATAGCCACAGGTATTATCGACATAGGGTTTGGTCCTTGCGATAAAATGGCAATGTCGGGTATGTTAATTAAACTCGGAGGATGTAGTTCTGAAAATGGAAATGCCGACGGTAGGGATCACGAGGTGGGGCCTTCACGAGTTGAATGTGCAGCCATTCCCCTGACCGTGAAGTGAGGGTAATCAGGAGAATTACCGCTCAGGGCAATTAAGGACGAGACCCTTGTGCATAGTGAAAAACATATGGATTCGCCCATCCACATGTTCGATTCGTCGAGCCCGGCTAGTACATCTGCTCTACCCGATGAACAACTATAGGTTAGCTACAGTTCCCTGTAATGGGAATGTCTCTCGGTAGCAAATAAAGTGGGTGACCCACAGGTTGGGGAAACTCACAACTGGAACCCACTCAAATCCCGGATCCTGAAGTTAACATTGGCCTGTTAGACTCCCGGGAGAGCGAGTGATGAAGTGTTCCTGGGTAGGAACTTCAGAAGATAGAGCAGATAAAAAGGCCTTGTCATTCTTACCTCTGTCGGCACACTTGTGGGAGTGTGTTAATTGCGCATGACAATAGAGGTATAGATGTCGTGTGGGTAAAGCTGGGCAACTCTGCAGAGTCAATTGAAATGGTATTCGAATACGCCGTACTCCCGGTTAACGGAGTTGTGTTGAGAGGTGATACTCGTTGCGAAGCACAAGTAGGAATTCTTTGTGATGTTTGAATGGCATCCGATGATAACTTGATGTGGTGTTTAAACTCAAGAGATTGCTATGTTTATGATTTAAATGGTGTGTTTTTAAATACTAAGTTGAAGTAGAGTATGCATCCACCAAATGGTATATATATTCAAACCCTACACCCTTTCTTGCAATCCTATGCATGTAGTTAAGTATTACGGCTTTCCGTTGTGGCTTGCTGAGTACGTCGCGTACTCATTACTGCACCCATAATCAGATATGCAGGATGATTGGGAAGAACCTCTTGAGGAGGATGATTTCAATGCTGACGAATACGAGTTCTAGGTCTCATCCGTACGCTCAAAGAGCCTGTGGTTAGGTTCCTTTTGTGATGTAAGTTTTGAGCTCAGACGCTCCAGTCATATGTAAGATAACCCCGCTTTAAACCTATTTTGTTGTGTTGTAATATATGCCAAACTGTTTAATGCGATGCTGGCAATGTATCATCTCTACACCCCGCGACTGAGAAACTCCTGGGCAGTCGTGGGCGATTCGTCGCGGCCCCGATTTTTGGGGGCGTGACAGAGTGGTATCAGAGCTCAGCTTTGACCGTAGGATAGGACCTAAGGTAGGATGGCCTAGGATCAGTGTTTACAAAATTTATTTATAAAATAAAAAGGATTGCGAAAAATATAAGTAATATTGCTTACTAATCCTTATCTTTGCTACCTCATCTTTCCTTAGTTCGAAGTTTTGATTTGAAAAAGGTTTTCTACTCCTCTGCTAAATTTCAAAATTCTGTTTAGTAGGATGGGTTAGGGTCAAGCTGTTCAGAGAAAAGCTTCATATTCACGGATGCTGAACAAGAGAAGACGACATGAGATAGGTTGCCTCAAGGAGAGCAGTTCTCTACCTTCAACGGCGTTGCAGCATAACCTTCTCTTATCCTCATTCCCATTCTATTCTGCAAGAAAACGAAGAGCTCTAGAAGACGGAGGAAAAAGATGACTCAAGTGCTTAGCGTGAGACGCGTACGCATCGTACTAATGTTGCAAGTGTAGGTAGAACCTAGCCCTATCAGTAGACGTTGTTCTTCATATGTGTTGCTTGTGAACTTACGGTGGTGTGTGTTATGTTTGTAGTATGTGTTGGATTTAAATCGGTAAGAGTCTTATGCATGAGCAAGCTCTTTATGTCCGAAGTTTTTGCATCTATTGATCCTAAATTCCCAGCACAAGGAGCTCTTTAGTTCAGCCAACTGCTAGCTCTCATCTTGTTTACACGCACATGACATAAATCAGCTCAACCACTTGAGCGTGCTGAAATTTGCGTATATGCGTTCACTTATGCATATACCAGGTTGCAGCATGCACACGCACGTGTGAAACTAATTCCCCAATGCTTAGCAATAATGACAAGAATAATTTCAACCCAATAATGTCAGTGGATTACGCTCATGTTTTAAAAATTTATTTGCCTCTCGTATAAATAGATCTCATCTACATCTCAAACGTTAAGTTTTAAAATTCCTTTCCATGTGCCTTCCTCTCTTATCTATCCTGAAGATGAAAGCTTTCAATTTGGAGACCACCCAAGCTAATAACAATTTAAAAATCATGCAGAGAAAATTGTAAAGCAATAAATTAACAATGTCGGGAAATCAAGGCGACAACTCCGGGGGAAATGAGCAAGCTGGGCAAGTGCCGAGCTTAGCAGAGATAATGGCAGCCATGGAAAGAGGTCGACAGAGAGCTGAAGAGAATCAAGCAAGAATGATGGAAGTGCAAGCTAAGATGTTAGAGCAGATCGCGGCAAAGTTAGCCACACCAGCGCCAGGATCAGCAGCCGCACAAGAAGATACCGGGAAAAGCAAATGGAATGATTTTCAGCAGACACACCCTCCCACCTTTTCTAGTTCAACCGAGCCATTAGATGCTGATGATTGGTTAAGAGATGTAGAAAGAAAACTAGAGACCACCCAGTGCTCAGACAAAGAGAAAGTCCTGTATGCATCTCACCTGCTTCAAGGTCCAGCCTCTCCTGGTGGATCAACTACCGCGAAGCCCATCAGCGAAAGGATGATATCTCGTGGAAGGAATTTTCAGAAGAGTTTCGCAAGGTGCACATTCCTCCAGGAATATTTGCACTAAAGCGGCGAGAGTTCCTTGATCTCAAGCAGGGAAACCAGACTGTATTGGAATACCTGCATCAGTTCAACTATCTCGCCAGATATGCTAAGGATGATGTCAACACAGAGAAAAAGAAGATGGATCAGTTCGAGCATGGATTACAACAGTCACTCAAATACCATATATCCTCGCAGGTATACTCAGATTTTCAAGCTATGATCGACAGCTTGCTGAAATCAGAGGCCACTAGAAATGCATTAGAGGAAACAAGGAAGAGAAAGACCCAGCAATTTAGCGGCTATCCTAACACCTCGCGTCAGAAGACATGGATCCCTCCAGCTCCAAGTGGACAGCAGAGAGTAACCAATGCACCCGTGCCCAGACCACAAAATCCTGCACCACGAGCACAATCTGGATGCTTCAAATGTGGAGGTAATCATATGCGTAAGGACTGTCCATACAAGAACACAACATGTTTCCATTGTGGAGATCCCTCCCATCTTAGAAACGTATGTCCAAGGAAACACCTGCCAGCTGAGACTGCAAAGGCTCAAGTGAAGAATCAACAGAATGCATCTGGGAAAGGAAAAGGAGTGCTGAATTCAAGTGGACCAAACAGAGAACAAGGCTATCAGAAGGTGAACAAAGGAAAGCCGGCAGCTGGAATGAACCAAGGACGAGTTAACTATGTCACCGCCGAAGGAGTTGCGGACGCGACAGATGTTATAATCGGTAAGTTCCTGACATACTCAAAGCCTTCGCTAGTATTGTTTGATCCCGGAGCTTCCCATTCATTTCTCTCTTTAGAGTTTGCCATTAGAAATGATGTCCCATTATCTTCTTTGGAAAAACCTTATATGATTGATTCACCGGGGAGCTAGAATGAAAGCTCAATATAAGAGCTGCGGGATAGAAATAGAAATTCAGGAAGTCAAGTTTGAAGCAAACTTATTGATCCTAGAAATGAAAGAATTAGATGTCATTCTAGGAATGGATTGGCTGTCCCAACATAAAGCAAAAATGGATTGTGAGAAAAAGATTGTAACCATTATAAATTCTGACGGTCAATGGGTAGAGATAACCACCAACCATGCACTGTTAAAAGAGCAGAGTAACAGGATGTATAGTTTGGCTGTAAAAGAAATAGCTCAAGTTCAGATAGTACAAGAATACCCAGATGTGTTCCCAGAGGATTTGCCAGGAGAACCACCAGACCGAGAAATTGAATTCACAATAGAGCTATTACCGGGAACGAAACCCATAAGTAAGTCACCTTACCGTATGTCCAGGGATGAGTTAACAGAACTTAAAAAGCAAAGAGATGACCTGTTGGAAAAGAAATTCATCCAACCTAGTGTCTCACCATGGGCAGCCCCAGTGCTGTTCGCTAAAAGAAAGATGGAGGATTAAGAATGTGTGTAGATTACCGAGAGCTAAATGCTGTAACCATCAAAAATAAATATCCCCTCCCGAGAATAGACGACCTGTTTGATCAGCTAAAAGATGCAAAAGTGTTCTCTAAAATAGACCTAAGGTCCGGATACCACCAGTTAAAAATCCGCCCACAAGACCGGCAAAAGACCGCATTCACCACCCGATATGGATGTATGAGTTTACAGTAGTTCCTTTTGGTCTAACCAATGCCCCTGCAGTCTTCATGAATTTAATGAACAAAGTATTGATGGATTACCTGGACCGTTTTGTGGTAGTGTTTGTGGATGACATTCTTATCTATTCCAGTAGTCAAGAAGACCATGAGCAACATTTGAGATTAGTGTTAACCAGATTAAGAGAACATCAGCTATATGCTAAGTTTTCCAAGTGTGAATTTTGGACAAAAGAAATAGCCTTCTTAGGCCATATTATCACAGACCAAGGAGTTAAGGTAGACCCCGAAAAAGTTAAAGCAGTATGGGATTGGAAACCGCCGACCACAGTAACTGAGGTTAGAAGCTTTTTGGGATTAGCAGGTTATTATAGAAGATTTATAGAAGGTTTCTCAAAGATATCCCGTCCTCTCACCCAGTTGTTAAGGAAAGATAAACCTTTTGAATGGACCGACAAATGTGAGAAAGGATTCCAGGAACTAAAAACCAAGTTAACTACCGCCCCTGTTCTCACTTTGCCTGACACTAGTAAAGACTTCCAGATATATTGTGATGCATCCAAACAAGGCTTAGGATGTGTGTTGATGCAAGAAGGAAAAGTAGTGGCTTATGCCTCTCGACAGCTTAGGCCACATGAGAGCAACTACCCAACACACGATTTGGAATTAGCTACAGTAGTCCATGCATTAAAAATTTGGAGGCACTATCTGCTTGGAAATAGATGTGAAGTATTCACTGACCATAAAAGCCTCAAATATATCTTCACTCAACCAGATCTGAATTTACGGCAACGACGATGGTTGGAGCTAATAAAAGATTATGACCTACATGTCCAGTATAAGCCAGGTAAGGCAAATGTCGTAGCCGATGCATTAAGCCGGAAAGTATACCATAGCACTGCAGTTGTGCAAAAAGAACAGCCCGAGTTATGGAAAGAGTTCCAAAAATTGAACCTAGAAATTGTAGAACAAGGATTCGTAGCAACATTAGAAGTGCAACCAACCCTGATGGAACAAGTGAAGGAAGCCCAAGAAAAAGATGAAAATATTCAAAAGCTTAAAGTTGGTTTAAAAGAAAAAGAAATACCAGGCTTTTCCGTAGATGATCAAGAAATATTGCGGTTCCAAAATCGAGTATGTATACCAGATAAAAAGGAAATAAAAGAACTAATTTTGCAAGAGGCCCATTCGTCACAGTTTTCCATACACCCAGGTGGAACTAAAATGTATCAAGACCTAAAGAAGAAATTTTGGTGGAACAACATGAAAAGAGAAATCGCAGAGTATGTTGCGCTTTGCGACGTATGTCAACAAGTGAAAGCAAGTCATCAGAAACCAGCCGGATTGCTTCAGCCATTACCCATACCAGATTGGAAATGGGACGAGATAGGAATGGATTTTATTACCGGATTCCCAAGAACCCGAACTGGATACGACGCCATATGGGTAATCGTCGATAGGTTAACCAAAGTGGCACACTTCTTGCCAATAAAGCAAACTTATGGTAAGGACAAGCTAGCAGAGCTATATCTAACCCGAATAGTAGTCCTCCATGGAATCCCCAAAAGAATAGTCTCAGATCGAGGACCGCAGTTCACATCAAATTTTGGAAGAAGTTACATGAAGCCATGGGAACAGATTTAGCTTTCAGCACAGCTTACCACCCCGCAGACCGGAGGACAGACCGAGAGAGTGAACCAAATACTTGAAGATATGTTAAGATCTTGTGCCTTAGTGTATGGAGCAACTTGGGATACCTGCCTACCATTTGTAGAATTTTCCTACAATAATAGTTACCAAGCAAGCATAGGAATGGCACCCTTTGAAGCCCTATATGGGAGAGAATGTAGGACACCATTGAATTGGATTGAGACCGGTGAGAAGCAATTATATGGTCCACAGATTATTCAAGATGCCGAAGCTCATGTCAGAATAATCAGAGAAAAATTAAAAAACGCTCAAACCCGCCAAAAGCAGTACGCAGATAAAAATCGATTGGATTTCTTTATGAAGGAAGGAGAATATGCATATCTTAAGGTCACACCATTTAAAGCAGTGCGTCGATTTCAAACCAAAGGAAAATTGGCACCAAGATATATTGGACCATTCAAGGTAATAAAAAGAGTTGGTGAAGTAGCTTATAAGCTAGAGCTAAGCCCGAAGCTTAAAGGTATACACGATGTGTTTCACATATCTCAACTCCGCAAATGTATTCAACCTCCAGAGAAGAAAGTAGCTCTAGAAGAAATAGAACTCCAGGATGACCTGACCTACGAAGAAGCACCGATCAAAATTCTCGAGACGACAGAGCGACAGCTAAGAAATCGGAATGTAAAGTTTTGTCGAGTCCTTTGGAAAAATCATTCAGAGCAAGAAGCTACGTGGGAGAAGGAGTCAGACCTACGACAAGATCATCCACAGCTATTCTCCAAGTAAGTTAATCTCGAGGACGAGATTAATTTTAAGGAGGGAAGGATGTAACAGCCCTAAAATTTAGAAAATTTTGAAAAGTTTTAAAGATTCGAAATCTGTCTCTGGATCAATTCTTTCTCCCTCAGCCCATTTCCTTTGCTCAGCCCATCTCCTTCTCTGTTCTTTCTCCCTCCTCCCGTTCTCCACGACAGCGCTGCAGCCGAGAGCAGCCACGCGTCGCCGGACTTCCTCCCAGCAGCGCCTCTGTCTGCTGCACCACGCGCCACGCGCCGGCACTCCTCCTCACTCTCCCTCTCACACGCAAAGCTCAAAACCGGAGTTACCGAAGCCACGGTTTCCCCTTTCCCTTTTGCAGCACCCGCACTCCACCCTCATCGCTCCAGTGCTCCCTCGCACTCCTCGCCGCCGTCCAGACCACCGTCGAGCTCCGCCCCACTCCCCATCTTCGCCGACGAGGTGACAGAGCGCCCCGCCGCCACCACCGAGCGACTCGCTTCCTTCCCGAGCACATGCGCGCAGCCCCTCCCCTCCACCTCTCCCACGAAATCGAGCGACCCGAGCTCCATATCGCTTCCTAGAACTACGCCGTGCTTCGCCGTCGCCAATCCCGAGCAAATCCCCCGCGCCGCCACCCTCCTCAGCTCCGGCGAGGTGAATCCTGAGGCCACACCGCCGCCGCCGAGCTCCCCTCTCCTCTCCCTCTAGCTCCCGAGCAGCCTTCCATCTTCTGAAACTCCCCCACCACCTCACTCCCCTCTCCGAACTCCGGCAAGCCTCACCACCGCACCCATCTCCGGCGAGCTCGCACCCGAGCTGCCCCTCCCCGTTGCTAGCCCTATTCCCCATGGCACCTCCTCCCTCTTCCTCCAAAAATGGAACCCCCGCCCCTCCCTAGCGCTCCTGGACCCTTCGATTTTGCTCCGGCGAGCCCGCCGGCGAGGGATTGCTCCTCCCCGCCGCCGGCAACCACCCCGCCTCCCCTCCCCTGTTTCTTCCCCATTCGGCCGACGCCCTCTCCCCTTAGCAGGCCGCCCGGCCTTTTCTTTTTTCTGCTGATTTCTTTTTCCTAGCAGGCCGAAGCCCAATTAGCAACCCGACAGCAGCCCGCCTCCGTTTTCCCTTTTCCTTTTCTTTTCAATTCAATTCTGTTATTTAAATTCTCTAGCATCCGGAAACCCTAAAATGCAATATGGTACACCGTTTCGATCGTCTCGACGACGCGGTTCTGATTATGCTATCCTTTGATTCCAATTCCTACTGTTTGATAACCAAAACCCTCGAAAACCCCCTCCACCTATTCGCAAACCCTTCGTCCGAAAACCCTAAAAATCGTCATTATACATCGATTCGATCGTCTCGACGACGTGAATCCATCTATGCCATCCATTGATTTAATTCCTGCTGTTTAATGCCCAAGATCCTCAAAAACCACCTCCACCCCTTTCTTTCCAATCCTTCGTCCGAAAACCCTAGAATCTATTCTCGCCAATTCTTTCGATCCTCGACATCTCGGTTCCAATCCAGAGCAGCCCAAACATTATTTTCAGTATTTATTTCAATTAAATTATATTACGTCCGAGCTCATTTTATGGAGCCCGGACTTATACATGTGTGTTTGGATTTCTTGCAACCTAGGGATCGATAGTGGCGATTCGGTGCTAGGACAGGATCCCGAAGGTGAAGGACATCCCGAAGACTTCCCCTCAGCTGAACCCGGAGCAGGAGGCAAGTCACAACACAACCTTGTTCATGTTGAACCTACTCGCCATATTATTACTCGTAATGATACTAGTTTAGTTATTACTTTTTGCATGATAATCTCGTATGCAGTATTTCGAATGACATGATACATAGTTATGACCTACCACCTACACAGCCCTGTCAATAATTGCGAGCCATAATTGTTTGAAAACCTGTAGGATAGCCACAGGTATTATCGACATAGGGTTTGGTCCTTGCGATAAAATGGCAATGTCGGGTATGTTAATTAAACTCGGAGGATGTAGTTCTGAAAATGGAAATGCCGACGGTAGGGATCACGAGGTGGGGCCTTCACGAGTTGAATGTGCAGCCATTCCCCTGACCGTGAAGTGAGGGTAATCGGGAGAATTACCGCTCAGGGCAATTAAGGACGAGACCCTTGTGCATAGTGAAAAACATATGGATTCGCCCATCCACATGTTCGATTCGTCGAGCCCCGGCTTAGTACATCTGCTCTACCCGATGAACAACTATAGGTTAGCTACAGTTCCCTGTAATGGGAATGTCTCTCGGTAGCAAATAAAGTGGTGACCCACAGGTTGGGGAAACTCACAACTGGAACCCACTCAAATCCCGGATCCTGAAGTTAACATTGGCCTGTTAGACTCCCGGGAGAGCGAGTGATGAAGTGTTCCTGGGTAGGAACTTCAGAAGATAGAGCAGATAAAAAGGCCTTGTCATTCTTACCTCTGTCGGCACACTTGTGGGAGTGTGTTAATTGCGCATGACAATAGAGGTATAGATGTCGTGTGGGTAAAGCTGGGCAACTCTGCAGAGTCAATTGAAATGGTATTCGAATACGCCGTACTCCCGGTTAACGGAGTTGTGTTGAGAGGTGATACTCGTTGCGAAGCACAAGTAGGAATTCTTTGTGATGTTTGAATGGCATCCGATGATAACTTGATGTGGTGTTTAAACTCAAGAGATTGCTATGTTTATGATTTAAATGGTGTGTTTTTAAATACTAAGTTGAAGTAGAGTTATGCATCCACCAAATGGTATATATATTCAAACCCTACACCCTTTCTTGCAATCCTATGCATGTAGTTAAGTATTACGGCTTTCCGTTGTGGCTTGCTGAGTACGTCGCGTACTCATTACTGCACCCATAATTCAGATATGCAGGATGATTGGGAAGAACCTCTTGAGGAGGATGATTTCAATGCTGACGAATACGAGTTCTAGGTCTCATCCGTACGCTCAAAGAGCCTGTGGTTAGGTTCCTTTTGTGATGTAAGTTTTGAGCTCAGACGCTCCAGTCATATGTAAGATAACCCCGCTTTAAACCTATTTTGTTGTGTTGTAATATATGCCAACTGTTTAATGCGATGCTGGCAATGTATCATCTCTACACCCCGCGACTGAGAAACTCCTGGGCAGTCGTGGGCGATTCGTCGCGGCCCCGATTTTTGGGGGCGTGACACTAAGAGAGTTAGAGCCTTTGAGCAAAGAGCATTGGTTCCTCCAAGAGTCGTTGCTACTGAATCTGTTACTCTTGGAGTGTCTACTCCTAGACGGGCATAGGAGTTGCTGGTATCACCAAAGCTTGTGTGGGCTGAACCAGTAGTTTGTGAAGGTGATCCGAAGTCTACCTGCTACAAGGCTAAAGGACTTTCACAAGCAAAGCAAGAGGCCTGATCATTCAGGTACTCGGAGAACAAGCACGATTCAGTGCTGGCGATCTCTTCAGAGTAGCCTCTCCAACGGTGACGTACTTCTCTGAAAAGCGTAGGGAACTTCAGCGAAAAACACATTGTCTCTCTGAGTACTCATTGTGTTGCTTCTATTTACTTGCTATATCTGCATGCTTGTGTGTTCTTAGACATATTCCGTTTATCTGTGATAGATCACCTTTTCACCTGTGTTAGCATAGCTGTCACAGTTGATGTAGATCATATCTCTTACCTGTGTCAACTACCTGTTACACAGCTGTTTAGTTTGCTCATCTGTTTCTAAGTCTTCAGCTTAGCTGTGTTAGCTACCTTTGTGTCAGCTACGTGTTAATTTACACGTCATATATTGCCTGTGCTGTTCACCTGTCACATAGCTAACTTATTGATGATGGCATGGCACCCGGGTATCATCAAGGAGGATGAATGTAATACCCAAATTCAATGATTAGGGTTTTGCCCTGCATTCATGCATACATGTCATCATATTCATGCATGTAAACACCCACACACATACCCTATTTAAACTAAAACACAACAAACAGAAACTTTATAGAATACGTACATATCTCGTCCTCGGTGGTAAAATTTCACAAACACCAATCAACTTATTTGAAATTTTCAAATTTTCAAACTAGTATTAGCATGTGGGAGGGTGGAACCATTCCCCAACCTTCCATTCCCAAGATTGCTCTGAAAGTAGCATGAAATGATAGCTCAATCGGGACTCCGAATTCAAACCCTAAAGAGAGCTAGAATTAGGGTTGAGAGAATCTAGCAATTTCTAGTAGATGAAAAGTTCCCGAACTTCACAAATAATTTCAAAAGTGAAAACCCTAGTCCCATGTGAAATTTCAGAATTTTTCCATATACCTAGGGCCTAGTTGAAGTGTAAACCCTAAATTGAGCCCCAATTCGAATTTGAATACAAAAATAGGTCAAACCTTGCCCAAATTGATCCAAATTCTTCCAGAAGCTCCCAAAGAATATATTAAAGCCCCTGTAAAAATTTCATAATTTTTGGAAATTAATTTACACATAAAATAACGTGGGGAATGACTCTGGAATAAAGAAAAACAAGAAAACCTAAAAAGAAAAAGGGGGGCCGAGGCCCACTCGGCAGCCCATCTAACCAGCCCAGCTCCGAACCCGCCTCCCTCTCAACATTTTCCGCCTCCCTCCTCTGAAAATGCCCCCGGGTATTCCGCCTTTCCCCCTCTCTCCTACCGGCCAGGGCCCCGCCTGTCAGGCCGCTTCGCCCACGTCGCGCCCGACCACTCGCCGCCATGGGCGGTGCCCCGCCCGACAGCGCCCTTCCGACCAGCGCACCGCCCTTTTTAAGGCCCGTTCGGACCGGCCTCCCTTCCCTCTGCTTCCCCGCACCACTCAAAACCCTAGCGCCATCTCTTCCCCCTTCTGTCTCCCGCGGCGAAGCCCTCCGTGCCGTCGTCTTCCTCGTCTCCGGTCGGTGCTCCGACGAGAGATTCCCGAAGCTCCCGTGGCTCTCCGGCTCTGATTCCTTCCCCCTGAGCAACCCCTTCCCCTCTCTAACCTCCCCCTCCTTGCCTTGTCGCAGGATCGAGCCCGGACAGCCCTCACTGACGAGCCCCGAGGTCCGCCGCCGTTCCCCTCACCGCCACGCTCCCTCCGGCTTCCCAAGCTTCCCCAAGCAACTGCATCGGCACCAGGGTGATCCTCTCGGCATTTTTGCCATCTCCCCGAGTGTAGCCGGGCACTGGAGCTAGCTCCGGTGAGCCCTCCGGCGAAGCTCCGCCGTCTGACCCGCCGCCGACCTCGGTACAGAAGAGTGAGAGGAGAGATCGGGGTAAGAAAGAGAGTAAGCGGGAGAGAGAAAAAGGAGAGGACGCGTGTCGCCCTCGGGTTGGCTCCCGAGCCCGAGCCACCGACAGTGGGGGCCCACGCGTCAGCTGAGATGTTTAGGGTTAGGATCTTTGGGTTGCATCTCGGGTGAGTTTAGTGTTTGAGCCACTGCAGCAGAGAGAGAGAGGGTTGGTTTTCCAGGTGCACATATCATTTTGATATTCGTAGGTTTAGGGTTAGAATTGTATAAAATTTCAAACTTGCATATCTTTTAAACCGTAACTCCAAAATTGCTAAATTTTATATATTTGGAAAGCTCTCGAGATTCTCTACAATCTGGATGAATCAAAATTTCAATTTGAATGCATGCACAGTAGGGTAATTTGGGGTTGCCGTTTCTCCACTGTCGCGAATCGGCAAACCCTAACTCGACGATCGTAACCCTAAATTACACCATTCCAATGACATTGAACTCGTATTTCGTATTGTCATCCTGTTATTAACATATTTAACCTATTTGCCATGCCCTGCCGCTAACGGCGTTAACCCTAACTCACCAATACACCCTAACCTATTATGCATGCATGTATCGTCGCATATAGTCTCGACAAGTCGAACTTAAGCCATGCAAGTAGTCTTAGTTCCTCGGCATCACCCATCATGCTTTCAAAATGCATACCTTTGGAGTATAGTAGTCAACTAAAAACTACCACCTTACTCCTAACTTAGGACTAAAACGACTTTAACGCACACACACGTTAGGTCAGCATCATAGCTCTAACCCGTCCTCGCATGAACTATAACACACCCCTTGAGTATAACCAGTACCTAGGTTCAACATGTATCACCCCATACCACACTCGATAGTCCTTTTTGTCGCAGGTCGGCACAAACCCTAATCCGATGATTGTAACTCCGAATCAGACGATTCCCATTGTGTTGAACTCATGCTTCGGCTTACCTTCACCCTACCAATCCCATTAGCATTAGTACCATGCGCCGCCACCTACGGCGTCAACCCCAACTCATCGGAGCACCTTAACGAGTCATGCATGCATTCTAGCTACCACACAAGCCTCCGATGAGCTAACCTAGGGTCATGCACGTAATAATAACTCCTCGGTACCCACTAGTCACCCTAGACACTTGCATCCTTCATCAGACATTCATGCATACATGCTGGTTGTTAAGTGTTTCTTTACTGTTATTTTCCGGTATCGCTCGCTTCAGAGCTCGAAGAAGGAGACCACCAGGCTCACGACCTCACGCAAGATCAGGAACCCTACGACCAAGGCAAGCAGAGCTTGTTGCATTTTTTATATTCTATTACATGCTTGACTACTAGTAATGTGTGGATGTTTGATTTGCGATTATGATTGGAACTGCTTAGGATGGTTCTTAGAAGTTATTTCTCTGTGATGGTTGAGAATTTTAACTTGACGCCCTATCAACTTGGAACCATTAAAAGTGAGATGTGAGAGCCGAAGAGGGAAGGTGCACGATGGATACGATGGGTATATCTGATGTTGAATGCGACCCAGGTGTAAGGAGAATTTGTCGCTATACCCCTCTGAGGACAGCTCCATCGTTGTACTACTCTTGTCACGCGTGGACGTCAGCGGAAGTTGCCGCTATGGGTATATCTGATGGTAAGTCTCGGTCACTCGGAGCTTTGCAACCTCTGAGTGAGGAGCACTCGTTATATCCATGGTAGTGGTACGGCCGGTGACGGACCGAGAGATTGATTGGAATGAATATGTGTTAGGATTGAGAACACCCATGGTCGTCGCCGGACTCCTCCCTATGGGCTATCTGATGGCAAGTCTCGCTCACTAGAGCTTTGAAACCTCTGAGTAGGGAGCACTCGATACTTCCCATAGTAGTTGGAGTTGCCGGGACGATCCAAAGGGCCTAATTAAATTAGATGGGTGTGGGCTGCCCCCAAACAACTTGGAATGTTATGGTTGATGTGCTCAGGCTCGTATTGGGAATTATTTGAGACCTGGTTTGTAAGTGGAGTTGCTGTGTTCCCCCTTTGTTGCTATTCATACCATGTTTTGCTGTAATCTCGTTAGCTCAATTTGCACCATGTTTAATTATTGTTATACTAGCATGTGTAGGACATTTAATCAAGCACGGATAAGTCTTGCGAGTACCTTCGTACTCACCTAGGATATTCCTAGATCATTGCAGGTGAGCCAGTGGTCGAGGATTACTTCAATACCGCCTAGCTTCCGGTTTCCTTGGTTGGCTATCGATGCATGGGACTTTTGTGGCTTTGGTCAGCGGTCAACGCGCCGCTGTGGGACTCATTTACTTTTTCTTCCGCTGTTGTTTAATTACTCCGTACTCGGATATGTTTCCGGTTATGACCGACTGATGTAATCGTTTAGTCCGTCGTGGACAGCTAGTTTACTATTAATGTAGTGCTTTGTTGTGATATACAAGTTGTTATTCAGGCTGCTCATGCACAGTGCGTGAATGATATGAAGTGTATGGGTATGCCGTGAAGGGTTATAGCCGTTTCTCTTTTTACTAAGTCGAGCAGGAATCGGTTGAGTGACCCGCTGGCTGAGATGCAGTGCCGGCCAGGCAGGGTGTGGGCGCGTTCTACCGGGCTTTCGAGCGACCCACTAGCTTTCGAGCTAGGTTAGGGTGTGGGTAGAATCGCCGGGCTCCTCCGATCTTGCTTTGCGTGGTAGAGTTCGGGAACGACTCTAAACCTTCACCAGATCAGGGAATTATATGTGGTTCTGGGAATTTTAGTCGCTTCCAGCCGGCTTGCGTTGGGCAGGTGTCGGATCACTCCACCTCGGTGAGTACGGCGCAGGTACCGTGCCACCAGGTCGACTGGTCCTTCGGCCCTTGGCGATCACTCGTTCCCTTAATCATATGTGATTCCCGGGTCCGTGACAACGAATCCGGCCCTCTGGCCACAGGGCGGGCCGGGCCGACTACTCGTAGTCTGACTTCTACACGGGGGGCGCCCCATCAACGTAGAGTATAAGATATGGACTAATATCCGCCCGGCATACCCGGAATCTGTTGTAACTAATTAGGAAACCAATCTGTTAACTGATCCGGACTCTTGTAACCCTATCCCGGTCGCCTATATAAGGCCTGGTAGGGGACCTCCGATCGGTAAGCTCTTTAGTCATAGACAATCTCCATTGTTCCATAGCTCAAGCCACCTCGAGATCGATTCTCCAGGGCTTGCGGCACTCGGGATACAAGCTATACTAGCCACCAAACACAGGATGTAGGGTATTACCTCTCCGCGAGGGCCTGAACCTGTCTAAATCCTGTCTCCCGTGTGCACCCATCCGGATTTGCTGTGCTCACACCGCCCCATACTCAGTATTGCCGGCATAATACTTCGACAGATGGCGCGCCATGGGTGGTCGCCATGCAAGCCCCGACCGTGACAGCCGGCCGAAGCAGTTCACGAGCGACCCGGGCCCAATCGTGATGCCCGGGGCACCATAGCCGCACGAAGCCGCACCCGTCAGGATGCGGTCAAAAACGCTCGTCGAGCCGCGCCGGTCCATAGCCGACTCGGACCGGATCAGAATGCACAGAACCCCGCAGACGTTGGAAGGAGCGTCCATCGAGGTCCCGAGAGGGACGACCGTGGCAACCGCCACGACGACAGCGGCGCCACCAGCCGTGGCCGTTCGCCGACCACCTCCGGCATGGGGTATGCGGGCCCAAAAGCATTCGGCACCTGCATCCACAGCGTCATCTTTCTGTCACGATTCCGAGTCACCGGCATCGACAAATACACGGGTGAAACTCGGCCAGATATTTGGCTGGCTCACTATCACACGGCGTGCAGGACCAATGGTGGCAACGACTACGTCGCGATCCATTATCTGCCACTATTTTTAGCTGACTCAGCACGAGAATGGCTCACCAGCTTACCTCCGGGTTGCATCCAGTCATGGAGTGACCTCGAGACCCTCTTCGTGAACAACTTCCAGGGCACTTACAATAGGCCCGGGAATGCGTGAGATCTCCACAGTTGTACCCAAGAGGCGGATGAGACTCTCAGAGAGTACATCCAGCATTTCTCCAAGAAGAAGAATTCTCTACCTGAGATCCGGAAGGGTGACATCATCATCGCTTTCTCCAAGGGAGTTTGAAGCACCGACCTCATTCACAAGATAGCACGCAAGAACCCCCAGACTACGCGCGAGCTCTTCGATATCGCCAATAACTTCGCCACCGGTGAAGAGGCCATCCGCAGTGCTACCAGAGATGACAAGGGTAGGAGCAAGGGCAAGGCGCCAGAATCCCCCAGTCGGGATGCTCATCCCGAGTCATCCAAAAAGAAGCACCGAAAGCGCAAAGGTGGAGATCTCGTTGCTGCAGCCGAGCACGCCCCGCCGCGTCCTCCTCAGCGCACCAACGCGACCTTCGAAGAAATGATGAGTCAGCCGTGTCATTTTCATGGACCCAAGTCCAACCACCTGACCCGCGACTGCAACCTCTTGAAGAATTTGAATAAGTCCTACGTCCTCAATCGAAGCAAAAAAGAGCCCCCTCAGGACGAAGGTGACGAATTCCCAAAAGAGACCGCTTGTCTGTTGATCTTTGGCGGACCCAACGGCTACGAGTCCAAGCGTCGCCAGAAAATCACAGGCCGAGAGGTCAACACAGTGGAACCGACCGTGCCCAAGTACCTACGATGGTCCGAGTCCGTGATTTCCTTCGACCGCTCGGATCACCCCGACTACATTCCCCATCCGGGACGATTCCCCTTGGTGGTGGACCCGATCGTCTGTGGTGTCCACCTCACCAAGGTCCTCATGGACGGCGGGAGTGGTCTTAACATCCTCTACATCAAAACTCTTGACGACATGAAGATCTCGTGCTCCGAGATCAAGCCGATTGGTACCCCCTTCCGCGGGGTGGTACCTGGCAAGATGGCGAGTCCACTCGGGCAGGTCAGCTTGCCCGTCACTTTTGGTACTCCCGACAACTTCCAGACCGAGACCCTCACCTTTGAGGTCGTCGACTTCCCAGGATCGTATCACGCTATCTTGGGGCGTCCCTGCTACGCCAAATTCATGGATGTCCCCAGTTACGTCTACCTGAAGCTCAAGATGCTGGGCCCCCACGGGGTAATACGGTGCAAAGCAGTTTCCAGCACGCAGACACGTGTGACCTGGAAAATTGCAACCTCACCGCGGCCCAAATCGCTGAGGCCGAGCTTAGCAACCTCAAGTCGGCCGTGGTTGAGGAAGCACCCCCGGCCAAGAAAGCTTCAGCATTGACATCGTTCCAGTCGGCACGGGACACCAAGTCGATCCAACTCGACCCTAAAAACTCCTCCAAGACGACGCAGATCGGGACTACGCTCAACGACAGATAGGAAAGCGCGCTCGTCAGCTTCCTCCAGGACAACCGGGACATCTTCGCATGGACATCTTCCGACATGCCCGGAGTTCCAAGGGAGGCTGCCGAGCACTCTCTGAACGTTCGGTCGGATGCTAAGCCGGTCAAGCAGCGCTTACACCGCTTCGCTAAGGACAGACGTCAGGCAATAGGAGAAGAAATAACCAAGCTATCGACGATCGGTGAATCGGCGATCTTACGGTATTCGTGGAGTGATGATTACTGGGGGGTAGGGACCTCTAGGGCCCAAGTGCCAGGAGCTCTGACAGCAGGGGGACAGCTGTTTTTATACAGGTTCGGGCCTCCCTCAGGATAATAACCCTACGTCCTGTTGCTATATATTGATGGAGAACACGCTTACAATAGGGGGTGTATGTTAGTGGCTACCCTAGGCCTAATCGTAGACTAATCTAGCTAAACCGCCGGGCTCGACTCCTTCGATGCAGCGGGTCTTCTAGGACTTCGCCTCCTGAGATCCTATGCTGCTTGTGCTGCGACTAGAAAGACCTGTCCTCCCCTATGGGATTGCTGATCCTTATATAGGGGGTTCCCAGGGTCGTACTGGACGTCGACTTACGCCCGAGTAGGACTCTGGTCTCCTTAAACGTCGGGATTGACTTCCTAGTTTAAGGGGGAGTCTTCCCTTCCTGAGAGGGGTTACCTTGTCGTCCAGGGATCCTTACCGGATACGTCGTACCTTCCTAAAGTTCTGGGGATCTGTACACGGATACCCCTAATACGCAGGATATCGTACTATTCATCATCAAGCCCCCCATCAATACGTGAAGTGAGGTCATGATGGTTCTGTTGGAAATCTGCCCTTATCTGGGAGGAAACTCCGAGTAGGCGATCCGAGTAGTCCTTGTCGGCGACTCCCCCGAGTAGGC